>CAMPDV010001504.1:0-95557 GCA_946699065.1 Loxodes magnus | reverse complement strand
AAAGTGAAGAAGTAAAGTAAGAAAAAGAATATCTAATGATAAGTTTTCGTAGCAAGCACTAAAATATAAGTTAGAATATGCAAAAATGTTAGTAATAATATCACAATTACGAATCTGTATTCGGTTTGTCAAGATATGCTTGTAGATGAAAAGTTTAGCCTATAGAAAAGTGAAGAAGTAAAGTAAGAAAAGAATATCTAATGATAAGTATTCGTAGCAAGCACTAAAATATAAGTTAGAATATCCAAAATGTTAGTAATAATATTCACAATTACGAATCTGTATTCGGTTTGTCAAGATATGCTTGTAGATGAAAGTTAGCCTATAGAAAAGTGAAGAAGTAAAGTAAGAAAAAGAATATCTAATGATAAGTTTTCGTAGCAAGCACTAAATATAAGTTTAGAATATGCAAAATGTTAGTAATAATATCACAATTACGAATCTGTATTCGGTTTGTCAAGATTATGCTTGTAGATGAAAGTTAGCCTATAGAAAAGTGAAGAAGTAAAAGTAAGAAAAGAATATCTAATGATAAGTATTCGTAGCAAGCACTAAAAATATAAGTTAGAATATCCAAAATGTTAGTAATAATATAATAATTACGAATCTGTATTCGGTTTGTCAAGATATGCTTGTAGATGAAAGTTAGCCTATAGAAAAAGTGAAGAAGTAAAGTAAGAAAAAGAATATCTAATGATAAGTTTTTCGTAGCAAGCACTAAAATATAAGTTAGAATATGCAAAATGTTAGTAATAATATCACAATTACGAATCTGTATTCGGTTTGTCAAGATATGCTTGTAGATGAAAGTTAGCCTATAGAAAAGTGAAGAAGTAAAGTAAGAAAAGAATATCTAATGATAAGTAATTCGTAGCAAGCACTAAAATATAAGTTAGAATATCCAAAATGTTAGTAATAATATCACAATTACGAATCTGTATTCGGTTTTGTCAAGATATGCTTGTAGATGAAAGTTAGCCTATAGAAAAGTGAAGAAGTAAAGTAAGAAAAGAATATCTAATGATAAGTTTTCGTAGCAAGCACTAAAATATAAGTTAGAATATGCAAAATGTTAGTAATAATATCACAATTACGAATCTGTATTCGGTTTGTCAAGATATGCTTGTAGATGAAAGTTAGCCTATAGAAAAAGTGAAGAAGTAAAGTAAGAAAAAGAATATCTAATGATAAGTATTCGTAGCAAGCACTAAAATATAAGTTAGAATATCCAAAATGTTAGTAATAATATAATAATTACGAATCTGTATTCGGTTTGTCAAGATATGCTTGTAGATGAAAGTTAGCCTATAGAAAAGTGAAGAAGTAAAGTAAGAAAAGAATATCTAATGATAAGTTTTCGTAGCAAGCACTAAAATATAAGTTAGAATATCCAAAATGTTAGTAATAATATAATAATTACGAATCTGTATTCGGTTTGTCAAGATATGCTTGTAGATGAAAGTTAGCCTATAGAAAAGTGAAGAAGTAAAGTAAGAAAAGAATATCTAATGATAAGTTTTCGTAGCAAGCACTAAAATATAAGTTAGAATATCCAAAATGTTAGTAATAATATAATAATTACGAATCTGTATTCGGTTTGTCAAGATATGCTTGTAGATGAAAGTTAGCCTATAGAAAAGTGAAGAAGTAAAGTAAGAAAAGAATATCTAATGATAAGTTTTCGTAGCAAGCACTAAAATATAAGTTAGAATATGCAAAATGTTAGTAATAATATCATAATTACGAATCTGTATTCGGTTTGTCAAGATATGCTTGTAGATGAAAGTTAGCCTATAGAAAAGTGAAGAAGTAAAGTAAGAAAAGAATATCTAATGATAAGTATTCGTAGCAAGCACTAAAATATAAGTTAGAATATCCAAAATGTTAGTAATAATATCACAATTACGAATCTGTATTCGGTTTGTCAAGATATGCTTGTAGATGAAAGTTAGCCTATAGAAAAGTGAAGAAGTAAAGTAAGAAAAGAATATCTAATGATAAGTTTTCGTAGCAAGCACTAAAATATAAGTTAGAATATGCAAAAATGTTAGTAATAATATCACAATTACGAATCTGTATTCGGTTTGTCAAGATATGCTTGTAGATGAAAGTTAGCCTATAGAAAAGTGAAGAAGTAAAGTAAGAAAAGAATATCTAATGATAAGTTTTCGTAGCAAGCACTAAAATATAAGTTAGAATATCCAAAATGTTAGTAATAATATAATAATTACGAATCTGTATTCGGTTTGTCAAGATATGCTTGTAGATGAAAGTTAGCCTATAGAAAAAGTGAAGAAGTAAAGTAAGAAAAGAATATCTAATGATAAGTTTTCGTAGCAAGCACTAAAAATATAAGTTAGAATATCCAAAATGTTAGTAATAATATAATAATTACGAATCTGTATTCGGTTTGTCAAGATATGCTTGTAGATGAAAGTTAGCCTATAGAAAAGTGAAGAAGTAAAGTAAGAAAAGAATATCTAATGATAAGTTTTCGTAGCAAGCACTAAAATATAAGTTAGAATATCCAAAATGTTAGTAATAATATAATAATTACGAATCTGTATTCGGTTTGTCAAGATATGCTTGTAGATGAAAGTTAGCCTATAGAAAAGTGAAGAAGTAAAGTAAGAAAAGAATATCTAATGATAAGTTTTCGTAGCAAGCACTAAAATATAAGTTAGAATATGCAAAATGTTAGTAATAATATCACAATTACGAATCTGTATTCGGTTTGTCAAGATATGCTTGTAGATGAAAGTTAGCCTATAGAAAAGTGAAGAAGTAAAGTAAGAAAAGAATATCTAATGATAAGTATTCGTAGCAAGCACTAAAATATAAGTTAGAATATCCAAAATGTTAGTAATAATATCACAATTACGAATCTGTATTCGGTTTGTCAAGATATGCTTGTAGATGAAAGTTAGCCTATAGAAAAGTGAAGAAGTAAAGTAAGAAAAGAATATCTAATGATAAGTATTCGTAGCAAGCACTAAAATATAAGTTAGAATATCCAAAATGTTAGTAATAATATCACAATTACGAATCTGTATTCGGTTTGTCAAGATATGCTTGTAGATGAAAGTTAGCCTATAGAAAAGTGAAGAAGTAAAGTAAGAAAAGAATATCTAATGATAAGTTTTTCGTAGCAAGCACTAAAATATAAGTTAGAATATGCAAAATGTTAGTAATAATATCACAATTACGAATCTGTATTCGGTTTGTCAAGATATGCTTGTAGATGAAAGTTAGCCTATAGAAAAGTGAAGAAGTAAAGTAAGAAAAGAATATCTAATGATAAGTATTCGTAGCAAGCACTAAAATATAAGTTAGAATATCCAAAATGTTAGTAATAATATAATAATTACGAATCTGTATTCGGTTTGTCAAGATATGCTTGTAGATGAAAGTTAGCCTATAGAAAAGTGAAGAAGTAAAGTAAGAAAAGAATCTAATGATAAGTTTTCGTAGCAAGCACTAAAATATAAGTTAGAATATCCAAAATGTTAGTAATAATATAATAATTACGAATCTGTATTCGGTTTGTCAAGATATGCTTGTAGATGAAAGTTAGGCCTATAGAAAAGTGAAGAAGTAAAGTAAGAAAAGAATATCTAATGATAAGTTTTCGTAGCAAGCACTAAAATATAAGTTAGAATATGCAAAATGTTAGTAATAATATCACAATTACGAATCTGTATTCGGTTTGTCAAGATATGCTTGTAGATGAAAGTTAGCCTATAGAAAAGTGAAGAAGTAAAGTAAGAAAAGAATATCTAATGATAAGTTTTCGTAGCAAGCACTAAAATATAAGTTAGAATATCCAAAATGTTAGTAATAATATAATAATTACGAATCTGTATTCGGTTTGTCAAGATATGCTTGTAGATGAAAGTTAGACTATTGAAAAGTGAAGAAGTAAAGTAAGAAAAGAATATCTAATGATAAGTTTTCGTAGCAAGCACTAAAATATAAGTTAGAATATCCAAAATGTTAGTAATAATGTCACAATTACGAATCTGTATTCAGTTTGTCAAGATATGCTTGTAGATGAAAGTTAGACTATTGAAAAGTGAAGAAGTAAAGTAAGAAAAGAATATCTAATGATAAGTTTTCGTAGCAAGCACTAAAAATATAAGTTAGAATATCCAAAATGTTAGTAATAATGTCACAATTACGAATCTGTATTCGTTATGTCAAGATATGCTTGTATATGAAAGTTAGCATTAGAAAAGTGAAGAAGTAAAGTAAGAAAAGAATATCTAATGATAAGTATTCGTAGCAAGCACTAAAATATAAGTTAGAATATCCAAAATGTTAGTAATAATGTCACAATTACGAATCTGTATTCGTTATGTCAAGATATGCTTGTAGATGAAAGTTAGACTATTGAAAAGTGAAGAAGTAAAGTAAGAAAAGAATATCTAATGATAAGTATTCGTAGCAAGCACTAAATCATAAGTTAGAATATCCAAAATGTTAGTAATAATATAATAATTACGAATCTGTATTCAGTTTGTCAAGATATGCTTGTAGATGAAAGTTAGACTATTGAAAAGTGAAGAAGTAAAGTAAGAAAAGAATATCTAATGATAAGTATTCGTAGCAAGCACTAAAATATAAGTTAGAATATCCAAAATGTTAGTAATAATGTCACAATTACGAATCTGTATTCGTTATGTCAAGATATGCTTGTAGATGAAAGTTAGACTATTGAAAAGTGAAGAAGTAAAGTAAGAAAAGAATATCTAATGATAAGTATTCGTAGCAAGCACTAAATCATAAGTTAGAATATCCAAAATGTTAGTAATAATATAATAATTACGAATCTGTATTCAGTTTGTCAAGATATGCTTGTAGATGAAAGTTAGACTATTGAAAAGTGAAGAAGTAAAGTAAGAAAAGAATATCTAATGATAAGTATTCGTAGCAAGCACTAAAATATAAGTTAGAATATCCAAAATGTTAGTAATAATATAATAATTACGAATCACAATTACGAATCTGTATTCAGTTTGTCAAGATATGCTTGTAGATGAAAGTTGCTTGTAGATGACTATTGAAAAGTGAAGAAGTAAAGTAAGAAAAGAATATCTAATGATAAGTTTTCGTAGCAAGCACTAAAATATAAGTTAGAATATGCAAAATGTTAGTAATAATATCACAATTACGAATCTGTATTCGGTTTGTCAAGATATGCTTGTAGATGAAAGTTAGACTATTGAAAAGTGAAGAAGTAAAGTAAGAAAAGAATATCTAATGATAAGTATTCGTAGCAAGCACTAAATCATAAGTTAGAATATCCAAAATGTTAGTAATAATATAACAATTACGAATCTGTATTCAGTTTGTCAAGATATGCTTGTAGATGAAAGTTAGACTATTGAAAAGTGAAGAAGTAAAGTAAGAAAAGAATATCTAATGATAAGTATTCGTAGCAAGCACTAAAATATAAGTTAGAATATCCAAAATGTTAGTAATAATGTCACAATTACGAATCTGTATTCAGTTTGTCAAGATATGCTTGTAGATGAAAGTTAGCTATTGAAAAGTGAAGAAGTAAAGTAAGAAAAGAATATCTAATGATAAGTTTTCGTAGCAAGCACTAAAATATAAGTTAGAATATGCAAAATGTTAGTAATAATATCACAATTACGAATCTGTATTCGGTTTGTCAAGATATGCTTGTAGATGAAAGTTAGACTATTGAAAAGTGAAGAAGTAAAGTAAGAAAAGAATATCTAATGATAAGTATTCGTAGCAAGCACTAAATCATAAGTTAGAATATCCAAAATGTTAGTAATAATATAATAATTACGAATCTGTATTCAGTTTGTCAAGATATGCTTGTAGATGAAAGTTAGACTATTGAAAAGTGAAGAAGTAAAGTAAGAAAAGAATATCTAATGATAAGTTTTCGTAGCAAGCACTAAAATATAAGTTAGAATATCCAAAATGTTAGTAATAATGTCACAATTACGAATCTGTATTCAGTTTTGTCAAGATATGCTTGTAGATGAAAGTTAGACTATTGAAAAGTGAAGAAGTAAAGTAAGAAAAGAATATCTAATGATAAGTTTTCGTAGCAAGCACTAAAATATAAGTTAGAATATGCAAAATGTGTTAGTAATAATATCACAATTACGAATCTGTATTCGGTTTGTCAAGATATGCTTGTAGATGAAAGTTAGACTATTGAAAAGTGAAGAAGTAAAAGTAAGAAAAGAATATCTAATGATAAGTATTCGTAGCAAGCACTAAATCATAAGTTAGAATATCCAAAATGTTAGTAATAATGTCACAATTACGAATCTGTATTCAGTTTGTCAAGATATGCTTGTAGATGAAAGTTAGACTATTGAAAAGTGAAGAAGTAAAGTAAGAAAAGAATATCTAATGATAAGTTTTCGTAGCAAGCACTAAAATATAAGTTAGAATATCCAAAATGTTAGTAATAATGTCACAATTACGAATCTGTATTCGTTATGTCAAGATATGCTTGTAGATGAAAGTTAGACTATTGAAAAGTGAAGAAGTAAAGTAAGAAAAGAATATCTAATGATAAGTATTCGTAGCAAGCACTAAAATATAAGTTAGAATATCCAAAATGTTAGTAATAATGTAATAATTACGAATCTGTATTCGTTATGTCAAGATATGCTTGTAGATGAAAGTTAGACTATTGAAAAGTGAAGAAGTAAAGTAAGAAAAGAATATCTAATGATAAGTTTTCGTAGCAAGCACTAAAATATAAGTTAGAATATCCAAAATGTTAGTAATAATGTCACAATTACGAATCTGTATTCGTTTGTCAAGATATGCTTGTAGATGAAAGTTAGACTATTGAAAAGTGAAGAAGTAAAGTAAGAAAAGAATATCTAATGATAAGTATTCGTAGCAAGCACTAAAATATAAGTTAGAATATCCAAAATGTTAGTAATAATATCACAATTACGAATCTGTATTCGGTTTGTCAAGATATGCTTGTAGATGAAAGTTAGACTATTGAAAAGTGAAGAAGTAAAGTAAGAAAAGAATATCTAATGATAAGTATTCGTAGCAAGCACTAAATCATAAGTTAGAATATCCAAAATGTTAGTAATAATGTAACAATTACGAATCTGTATTCAGTTTGTCAAGATATGCTTGTAGATGAAAGTTAGACTATTGAAAAAGTGAAGAAGTAAAGTAAGAAAAGAATATCTAATGATAAGTATTCGTAGCAAGCACTAAAATATAAGTTAGAATATCCAAAATGTTAGTAATAATGTCACAATTACGAATCTGTATTCAGTTTGTCAAGATATGCTTGTAGATGAAAGTTAGACTATTGAAAAGTGAAGAAGTAAAGTAAGAAAAGAATATCTAATGATAAGTTTTCGTAGCAAGCACTAAAATATAAGTTAGAATATGCAAAATGTTAGTAATAATATCACAATTACGAATCTGTATTCGGTTTGTCAAGATATGCTTGTAGATGAAAGTTAGACTATTGAAAAGTGAAGAAGTAAAGTAAGAAAAGAATATCTAATGATAAGTATTCGTAGCAAGCACTAAATCATAAGTTAGAATATCCAAAATGTTAGTAATAATGTCACAATTACGAATCTGTATTCGTTATGTCAAGATATGCTTGTATATGAAAGTTAGCATTAGAAAAGTGAAGAAGTAAAGTAAGAAAAGAATATCTAATGATAAGTATTCGTAGCAAGCACTAAAATATAAGTTAGAATATCCAAAATGTTAGTAATAATGTCACAATTACGAATCTGTATTCGTTATGTCAAGATATGCTTGTAGATGAAAGTTAGACTATTGAAAAGTGAAGAAGTAAAGTAAGAAAAGAATATCTAATGATAAGTATTCGTAGCAAGCACTAAATCATAAGTTAGAATATCCAAAATGTTAGTAATAATATAATAATTACGAATCTGTATTCAGTTTGTCAAGATATGCTTGTAGATGAAAGTTAGACTATTGAAAAGTGAAGAAGTAAAGTAAGAAAAGAATATCTAATGATAAGTTTTCGTAGCAAGCACTAAAATATAAGTTAGAATATTCAAAATGTTAGTAATAATATAATAATTACGAATCTGTATTCGGTTCGTCAAGATATGCTTGTAGATGAAAGTTAGACTATTGAAAAGTGAAGAAGTAAAGTAAGAAAAGAATATCTAATGATAAGTTTTCGTAGCAAGCACTAAAATATAAGTTAGAATATCCAAAATGTTAGTAATAATATCACAATTACGAATCTGTATTCGGTTTGTCAAGATATGCTTGTAGATGAAAGTTAGACTATTGAAAAGTGAAGAAGTAAAGTAAGAAAAGAATATCTAATGATAAGTATTCGTAGCAAGCACTAAATCATAAGTTAGAATATCCAAAATGTTAGTAATAATGTCACAATTACGAATCTGTATTCGTTATGTCAAGATATGCTTGTATATGAAAGTTAGCATTAGAAAAGTGAAGAAGTAAAGTAAGAAAAGAATATCTAATGATAAGTATTCGTAGCAAGCACTAAAATATAAGTTAGAATATCCAAAATGTTAGTAATAATATCACAATTACGAATCTGTATTCAGTTTGTCAAGATATGCTTGTATATGAAAGTTAGCATTAGAAAAGTGAAGAAGTAAAGTAAGAAAAGAATATCTAATGATAAGTATTCGTAGCAAGCACTAAAATATAAGTTAGAATATCCAAAATGTTAGTAATAATGTCACAATTACGAATCTGTATTCGTTATGTCAAGATATGCTTGTAGATGAAAGTTAGACTATTGAAAAGTGAAGAAGTAAAGTAAGAAAAGAATATCTAATGATAAGTATTCGTAGCAAGCACTAAATCATAAGTTAGAATATCCAAAATGTTAGTAATAATATAATAATTACGAATCTGTATTCAGTTTGTCAAGATATGCTTGTAGATGAAAGTTAGACTATTGAAAAGTGAAGAAGTAAAGTAAGAAAAGAATATCTAATGATAAGTTTTCGTAGCAAGCACTAAAATATAAGTTAGAATATCCAAAATGTTAGTAATAATGTCATAATAATTACGAATCTGTATTCTAATGATAAGTTTTCGTAGCAAGCATAAAATATAAGTTAGAATATGCAAAATGTTAGTAATAATATCACAGAATCTGTATTCGGTTTGTCAAGATATGCTTGTAGATGAAAGTTAGACTATTGAAAAGTGAAGAAGTAAAGTAAGAAAAGAATATCTAATGATAAGTATTCGTAGCAAGCACTAAATCATAAGTTAGAATATCCAAAATGTTAGTAATAATGTCACAATTACGAATCTGTATTCAGTTTGTCAAGATATGCTTGTAGATGAAAGTTAGACTATTGAAAAGTGAAGAAGTAAAGTAAGAAAAGAATATCTAATGATAAGTTTTCGTAGCAAGCACTAAAATATAAGTTAGAATATCCAAAATGTTAGTAATAATATAACAATTACGAATCTGTATTCGGTTATGTCAAGATATGCTTGTAGATGAAAGTTAGCATTAGAAAAGTGAAGAAGTAAAGTAAGAAAAGAATATCTAATGATAAGTATTCGTAGCAAGCACTAAAATATAAGTTAGAATATCCAAAATGTTAGTAATAATGTCACAATTACGAATCTGTATTCGTTATGTCAAGATATGCTTGTAGATGAAAGTTAGACTATTGAAAAGTGAAGAAGTAAAGTAAGAAAAGAATATCTAATGATAAGTATTCGTAGCAAGCACTAAAATATAAGTTAGAATATCCAAAATGTTAGTAATAATATCACAATTACGAATCTGTATTCGGTTTGTCAAGATATGCTTGTAGATGAAAGTTAGACTATTGAAAAGTGAAGAAGTAAAGTAAGAAAAGAATATCTAATGATAAGTTTTCGTAGCAAGCACTAAAATATAAGTTAGAATATCCAAAATGTTAGTAATAATGTCACAATTACGAATCTGTATTCGTTTGTCAAGATATGCTTGTAGATGAAAGTTAGACTATTGAAAAGTGAAGAAGTAAAGTAAGAAAAGAATATCTAATGATAAGTTTTCGTAGCAAGCACTAAAATATAAGTTAGAATATCCAAAATGTTAGTAATAATGTCACAATTACGAATCTGTATTCGTTATGTCAAGATATGCTTGTATATGAAAGTTAGCATTAGAAAAGTGAAGAAGTAAAGTAAGAAAAGAATATCTAATGATAAGTATTCGTAGCAAGCACTAAAATATAAGTTAGAATATCCAAAATGTTAGTAATAATGTCACAATTACGAATCTGTATTCGGTTATGTCAAGATATGCTTGTAGATGAAAGTTAGACTATTGAAAAGTGAAGAAGTAAAGTAAGAAAAGAATATCTAATGATAAGTTTTCGTAGCAAGCACTAAAATCATAAGTTAGAATATCCAAAATGTTAGTAATAATGTCAAGAAAAGTCTAATGTACGTAAAAATGATATGCTTGTATATGAGTTAGATTATGATAAAGTAAGAAAAGAATATCTAATGATAAGTATTCGTAGCAAGCACTAAAATATAAGTTAGAATATCCAAAATGTTAGTAATAATGTACGAATCTGTATTCAGTTTGTCAAGATATGCTTGTAGATGAAAGTTAGACTATTGAAAAGTGAAGAAGTAAAGTAAGAAAAGAATATCTAATGATAAGTTTTCGTAGCAAGCACTAAAATATAAGTTAGAATATCCAAAATGTTAGTAATAATATCACAATTACGAATCTGTATTCGGTTTGTCAAGATATGCTTGTAGATGAAAGTTAGACTATTGAAAAGTGAAGAAGTAAAGTAAGAAAAGAATATCTAATGATAAGTTTTCGTAGCAAGCACTAAAATATAAGTTAGAATATCCAAAATGTTAGTAATAATGTCACAATTACGAATCTGTATTCGTTATGTCAAGATATGCTTGTATATGAAAGTTAGCATTAGAAAAGTGAAGAAGTAAAGTAAGAAAAGAATATCTAATGATAAGTATTCGTAGCAAGCACTAAAATATAAGTTAGAATATCCAAAATGTTAGTAATAATGTCACAATTACGAATCTGTATTCGTTATGTCAAGATATGCTTGTAGATGAAAGTTAGAATTGAAAAGTGAAGAAGTAAAGTAAGAAAAGAATATCTAATGATAAGTAAGCAAGCACTAAATCATAAGTTAGAATATCCAAAATGTTAGTAATAATATAATAATTACGAATCTGTAAGTTTGTCAAGATATGCTTGTAGATGAAAGTTAGACTATTGAAAAGTGAAGAAGTAAAGTAAGAAAAGAATATCTAATGATAAGTTTTCGTAGCAAGCACTAAAATATAAGTTAGAATATTCAAAATGTTAGTAATAATATAATAATTACGAAGTATTCGGTTCGTCAAGATATGCTTGTAGATGAAAGTTAGCCTATAGAAAAGTGAAGAAGTAAAGTAAGAAAAGAATATCTAATGATAAGTATTCGTAGCAAGCACTAAAATATAAGTTAGAATATCCAAAATAGTAATAATATCACAATTACGAATCTGTATTCGGTTTGTCAAGATATGCTTGTAGATGAAAGTTAGACTATTGAAAAGTGAAGAAGTAAAGTAAGAAAAGAATATCTAATGATAAGTATTCGTAGCAAGCACTAAATCATAAGTTAGAATATCCAAAATGTTAGTAATAATGTCACAATTACGAATCTGTATTCGTTATGTCAAGATATGCTTGTATATGAAAGTTAGCATTAGAAAAGTGAAGAAGTAAAGTAAGAAAAGAATATCTAATGATAAGTATTCGTAGCAAGCACTAAAATATAAGTTAGAATATCCAAAATGTTAGTAATAATGTCACAATTACGAATCTGTATTCGTTTGTCAAGATATGCTTGTAGATGAAAGTTAGCATTGAAAAGTGAAGAAGTAAAGTAAGAAAAGAATATCTAATGATAAGTTTTCGTAGCAAGCACTAAAATATAAGTTAGAATATCCAAAATGTTAGTAATAATGTCACAATTACGAATCTGTATTCGGTTATGTCAAGATATGCTTGTAGATGAAAGTTAGACTATTGAAAAGTGAAGAAGTAAAGTAAGAAAAGAATATCTAATGATAAGTATTCGTAGCAAGCACTAAATCATAAGTTAGAATATCCAAAATGTTAGTAATAATGTAACAATTACGAATCTGTATTCGTTTGTCAAGATATGCTTGTAGATGAAAGTTAGACTATTGAAAAGTGAAGAAGTAAAGTAAGAAAAGAATATCTAATGATAAGTATTCGTAGCAAGCACTAAAATATAAGTTAGAATATCCAAAATGTTAGTAATAATGTCACAATTACGAATCTGTATTCGTTTGTCAAGATATGCTTGTAGATGAAAGTTAGACTATTGAAAAGTGAAGAAGTAAAGTAAGAAAAGAATATCTAATGATAAGTTTTCGTAGCAAGCACTAAAATATAAGTTAGAATATGCAAAATGTTAGTAATAATATCACAATTACGAATCTGTATTCGGTTTGTCAAGATATGCTTGTAGATGAAAGTTAGACTATTGAAAAGTGAAGAAGTAAAGTAAGAAAAGAATATCTAATGATAAGTATTCGTAGCAAGCACTAAATCATAAGTTAGAATATCCAAAATGTTAGTAATAATGTCACAATTACGAATCTGTATTCAGTTTGTCAAGATATGCTTGTAGATGAAAGTTAGCCTATAGAAAAGTGAAGAAGTAAAGTAAGAAAAGAATATCTAATGATAAGTATTCGTAGCAAGCACTAAAATATAAGTTAGAATATCCAAAATGTTAGTAATAATACAATTACGAATCTGTATTCGTTTTTCAAGATATGCTTGTAATGAAAGTTAGCTTAGAAAAGTGAAGAAGTAAAGTAAGAAAAGAATATCTAATGATAAGTATTCGTAGCAAGCACTAAAATGTTAGAATATCCAAAATGTTAGTAATAATGTCACAATTACGAATCTGTATTCGTTATGTCAAGATATGCTATATGAAAGTTAGTTAGAAAAGTGAAGAAGTAAAGTAAGAAAAGAATATCTAATGATAAGTATTCGTAGCAAGCACTAAAATATAAGTTAGAATATCCAAAATGTTAGTAATAATGTCACAATTACGAATCTGTATTCGTTTGTCAAGATATGCTTGTAGATGAAAGTTAGACTATTGAAAAGTGAAGAAGTAAAGTAAGAAAAGAATATCTAATGATAAGTATTCGTAGCAAGCACTAAAATATAAGTTAGAATATCCAAAATGTTAGTAATAATGTCACAATTACGAATCTGTATTCGTTATGTCAAGATATGCTTGTAGATGAAAGTTAGACTATTGAAAAGTGAAGAAGTAAAGTAAGAAAAGAATATCTAATGATAAGTATTCGTAGCAAGCACTAAAATATAAGTTAGAATATCCAAAATGTTAGTAATAATGTCACAATTACGAATCTGTATTCGTTTGTCAAGATATGCTTGTAGATGAAAGTTAGACTATTGAAAAGTGAAGAAGTAAAGTAAGAAAAGAATATCTAATGATAAGTATTCGTAGCAAGCACTAAAATATAAGTTAGAATATCCAAAATGTTAGTAATAATGTCACAATTACGAATCTGTATTCGTTTGTCAAGATATGCTTGTAGATGAAAGTTAGACTATTGAAAAGTGAAGAAGTAAAGTAAGAAAAGAATATCTAATGATAAGTTTTCGTAGCAAGCACTAAAATATAAGTTAGAATATGCAAAATGTTAGTAATAATATCACAATTACGAATCTGTATTCGGTTTGTCAAGATATGCTTGTAGATGAAAGTTAGACTATTGAAAAGTGAAGAAGTAAAGTAAGAAAAGAATATCTAATGATAAGTATTCGTAGCAAGCACTAAATCATAAGTTAGAATATCCAAAATGTTAGTAATAATGTCACAATTACGAATCTGTATTCAGTTTGTCAAGATATGCTTGTAGATGAAAGTTAGACTATTGAAAAGTGAAGAAGTAAAGTAAGAAAAGAATATCTAATGATAAGTTTTCGTAGCAAGCACTAAAATATAAGTTAGAATATCCAAAATGTTAGTAATAATGTCACAATTACGAATCTGTATTCGTTATGTCAAGATATGCTTGTATATGAAAGTTAGCATTAGAAAAGTGAAGAAGTAAAGTAAGAAAAGAATATCTAATGATAAGTATTCGTAGCAAGCACTAAAATATAAGTTAGAATATCCAAAATGTTAGTAATAATGTCACAATTACGAATCTGTATTCGGTTTGTCAAGATATGCTTGTAGATGAAAGTTAGACTATTGAAAAGTGAAGAAGTAAAGTAAGAAAAGAATATCTAATGATAAGTATTCGTAGCAAGCACTAAAATATAAGTTAGAATATCCAAAATGTTAGTAATAATATCACAATTACGAATCTGTATTCAGTTTGTCAAGATATGCTTGTAGATGAAAGTTAGACTATTGAAAAGTGAAGAAGTAAAGTAAGAAAAGAATATCTAATGATAAGTATTCGTAGCAAGCACTAAAATATAAGTTAGAATATCCAAAATGTTAGTAATAATGTCACAATTACGAATCTGTATTCAGTTTGTCAAGATATGCTTGTAGATGAAAGTTAGACTATTGAAAAGTGAAGAAGTAAAGTAAGAAAAGAATATCTAATGATAAGTATTCGTAGCAAGCACTAAAATATAAGTTAGAATATCCAAAATGTTAGTAATAATATCACAATTACGAATCTGTATTCGGTTTGTCAAGATATGCTTGTAGATGAAAGTTAGACTATTGAAAAGTGAAGAAGTAAAGTAAGAAAAGAATATCTAATGATAAGTATTCGTAGCAAGCACTAAAATATAAGTTAGAATATCCAAAATGTTAGTAATAATGTCACAATTACGAATCTGTATTCGTTATGTCAAGATATGCTTGTAGATGAAAGTTAGACTATTGAAAAGTGAAGAAGTAAAGTAAGAAAAGAATATCTAATGATAAGTATTCGTAGCAAGCACTAAATCATAAGTTAGAATATCCAAAATGTTAGTAATAATATAATAATTACGAATCTGTATTCAGTTTGTCAAGATATGCTTGTAGATGAAAGTTAGACTATTGAAAAGTGAAGAAGTAAAGTAAGAAAAGAATATCTAATGATAAGTTTTCGTAGCAAGCACTAAAATATAAGTTAGAATATCCAAAATGTTAGTAATAATGTCACAATTACGAATCTGTATTCGGTTTGTCAAGATATGCTTGTAGATGAAAGTTAGACTATTGAAAAGTGAAGAAGTAAAGTAAGAAAAGAATATCTAATGATAAGTATTCGTAGCAAGCACTAAATATAAGTTAGAATATCCAAAATGTTAGTAATAATGTCACAATTACGAATCTGTATTCAGTTTGTCAAGATATGCTTGTAGATGAAAGTTAGCCTATAGAAAAGTGAAGAAGTAAAGTAAGAAAAGAATATCTAATGATAAGTATTCGTAGCAAGCACTAAAATATAAGTTAGAATATCCAAAATGTTAGTAATAATATAATAATTACGAATCTGTATTCAGTTTGTCAAGATATGCTTGTAGATGAAAGTTAGACTATTGAAAAGTGAAGAAGTAAAGTAAGAAAAGAATATCTAATGATAAGTATTCGTAGCAAGCACTAAAATATAAGTTAGAATATCCAAAATGTTAGTAATAATATCACAATTACGAATCTGTATTCGGTTTGTCAAGATATGCTTGTAGATGAAAGTTAGACTATTGAAAAGTGAAGAAGTAAAGTAAGAAAAGAATATCTAATGATAAGTATTCGTAGCAAGCACTAAAATATAAGTTAGAATATCCAAAATGTTAGTAATAATGTCACAATTACGAATCTGTATTCGTTATGTCAAGATATGCTTGTAGATGAAAGTTAGACTATTGAAAAGTGAAGAAGTAAAGTAAGAAAAGAATATCTAATGATAAGTATTCGTAGCAAGCACTAAATCATAAGTTAGAATATCCAAAATGTTAGTAATAATATAATAATTACGAATCTGTATTCAGTTTGTCAAGATATGCTTGTAGATGAAAGTTAGACTATTGAAAAGTGAAGAAGTAAAGTAAGAAAAGAATATCTAATGATAAGTATTCGTAGCAAGCACTAAAATATAAGTTAGAATATCCAAAATGTTAGTAATAATGTCACAATTACGAATCTGTATTCAGTTTGTCAAGATATGCTTGTAGATGAAAGTTAGACTATTGAAAAGTGAAGAAGTAAAGTAAGAAAAGAATATCTAATGATAAGTTTTCGTAGCAAGCACTAAAATATAAGTTAGAATATCCAAAATGTTAGTAATAATATCACAATTACGAATCTGTATTCGGTTTGTCAAGATATGCTTGTAGATGAAAGTTAGACTATTGAAAAGTGAAGAAGTAAAGTAAGAAAAGAATATCTAATGATAAGTATTCGTAGCAAGCACTAAATCATAAGTTAGAATATCCAAAATGTTAGTAATAATGTCACAATTACGAATCTGTATTCAGTTTGTCAAGATATGCTTGTAGATGAAAGTTAGACTATTGAAAAGTGAAGAAGTAAAGTAAGAAAAGAATATCTAATGATAAGTTTTCGTAGCAAGCACTAAAATATAAGTTAGAATATCCAAAATGTTAGTAATAATGTCACAATTACGAATCTGTATTCGTTATGTCAAGATATGCTTGTATATGAAAGTTAGCATTAGAAAAGTGAAGAAGTAAAGTAAGAAAAGAATATCTAATGATAAGTATTCGTAGCAAGCACTAAAATATAAGTTAGAATATCCAAAATGTTAGTAATAATGTCACAATTACGAATCTGTATTCGTTATGTCAAGATATGCTTGTAGATGAAAGTTAGACTATTGAAAAGTGAAGAAGTAAAGTAAGAAAAGAATATCTAATGATAAGTATTCGTAGCAAGCACTAAAATATAAGTTAGAATATCCAAAATGTTAGTAATAATGTCACAATTACGAATCTGTATTCGGTTTGTCAAGATATGCTTGTAGATGAAAGTTAGACTATTGAAAAGTGAAGAAGTAAAGTAAGAAAAGAATATCTAATGATAAGTATTCGTAGCAAGCACTAAAATATAAGTTAGAATATCCAAAATGTTAGTAATAATGTCACAATTACGAATCTGTATTCGTTATGTCAAGATATGCTTGTATATGAAAGTTAGCATTAGAAAAGTGAAGAAGTAAAGTAAGAAAAGAATATCTAATGATAAGTATTCGTAGCAAGCACTAAAATATAAGTTAGAATATCCAAAATGTTAGTAATAATGTCACAATTACGAATCTGTATTCGTTATGTCAAGATATGCTTGTAGATGAAAGTTAGACTATTGAAAAGTGAAGAAGTAAAGTAAGAAAAGAATATCTAATGATAAGTATTCGTAGCAAGCACTAAATCATAAGTTAGAATATCCAAAATGTTAGTAATAATATAATAATTACGAATCTGTATTCAGTTTGTCAAGATATGCTTGTAGATGAAAGTTAGACTATTGAAAAGTGAAGAAGTAAAGTAAGAAAAGAATATCTAATGATAAGTATTCGTAGCAAGCACTAAAATATAAGTTAGAATATCCAAAATGTTAGTAATAATGTCACAATTACGAATCTGTATTCGTTATGTCAAGATATGCTTGTATATGAAAGTTAGCATTAGAAAAGTGAAGAAGTAAAGTAAGAAAAGAATATCTAATGATAAGTATTCGTAGCAAGCACTAAAATATAAGTTAGAATATGCAAAATGTTAGTAATAATATCACAATTACGAATCTGTATTCGGTTTGTCAAGATATGCTTGTAGATGAAAGTTAGCCTATAGAAAAGTGAAGAAGTAAAGTAAGAAAAGAATATCTAATGATAAGTTTTCGTAGCAAGCACTAAAATATAAGTTAGAATATCCAAAATGTTAGTAATAATGTCACAATTACGAATCTGTATTCGGTTTGTCAAGATATGCTTGTATATGAAAGTTAGCATTAGAAAAGTGAAGAAGTTAAGTAAGAAAAGAAGATAGAATTTCAGTAATAAGGAGTATGCTTTGTTAAGTAATAAGTATTTAGAAAAGTGAAGAAGTAAAGTAAGAAAAGAATATCTAATGATAAGTTTTCGTAGCAAGCACTAAAATATAAGTTAGAATATTCAAAATGTTAGTAATTATGTCACAATTACGTATCTGTATTCGGTTTGTCAAGATATGCTTGTAGATTAAAGTTAGCCTATAGAAAAGTGAAGAAGTTAAGTAAGAAAAGAAGATAGAGTTTCAGTTTTAAGGAGTATTCTTTGAGAAGTAATAAGTATTTATAAAATTGAAGAAGTAAAGAAGGAAAAGAAGATAGAGTTTCAGTTTTAAGGAGTATGTTTAGAGAAGTAATAAGTATTTAGGAAAGTGAAGAATCAAAGTAAGAAAAGAAGATAGAATTTCAGTATTAAGGAGTATGCTTTGAGAAGTAATAAGTATTTAGAAAAGTGAAGAATCAAAGTAAGAAAAGAAGATAGAATTTCAGTTTTGAGGAGTATGCTTTGAGAAGTAATAAGTATTTAGGAAAGTGAAGAATCAAAGTAAGAAAAGAAGATAGAATTTCAGTATTAAGGAGTATGCTTTGAGAAGTAATAAGTATTTAGGAAAGTGAAGAAGCAAAGTAAGAAAAGAATATCTAATGATAAGTTTTCGTAGCAAGCACTAAAATATAAGTTAGAATATTCAAAATGTTAGTAATTATGTCACAATTACGTATCTGTATTCGGTTTGTCAAGATATGCTTGTAGATTAAAGTTAGCCTATAGAAAAGTGAAGAAGTTAAGTAAGAAAAGAAGATAGAGTTTCAGTTTTAAGGAGTATTCTTTGAGAAGTAATAAGTATTTATAAAATTGAAGAAGTAAAGAAGGAAAAGAAGATAGAGTTTCAGTTTTAAGGAGTATGTTTAGAGAAGTAATAAGTATTTAGGAAAGTGAAGAATCAAAGTAAGAAAAGAAGATAGAATTTCAGTATTAAGGAGTATGCTTTGAGAAGTAATAAGTATTTAGAAAAGTGAAGAATCAAAGTAAGAAAAGAAGATAGAATTTCAGTTTTGAGGAGTATGCTTTGAGAAGTAATAAGTATTTAGGAAAGTGAAGAATCAAAGTAAGAAAAGAAGATAGAATTTCAGTATTAAGGAGTATGCTTTGAGAAGTAATAAGTATTTAGGAAAGTGAAGAAGCAAAGTAAGAAAAGAATATCTAATGATAAGTTTTCGTAGCAAGCACTAAAATATAAGTTAGAATATTCAAAATGTTAGTAATTATGTCACAATTACGTATCTGTATTCGGTTTGTCAAGATATGCTTGTAGATTAAAGTTAGCCTATAGAAAAGTGAAGAAGTTAAGTAAGAAAAGAAGATAGAGTTTCAGTTTTAAGGAGTATTCTTTGAGAAGTAATAAGTATTTATAAAATTGAAGAAGTAAAGAAGGAAAAGAAGATAGAGTTTCAGTTTTAAGGAGTATGTTTAGAGAAGTAATAAGTATTTAGGAAAGTGAAGAATCAAAGTAAGAAAAGAAGATAGAATTTCAGTATTAAGGAGTATGCTTTGAGAAGTAATAAGTATTTAGAAAAGTGAAGAATCAAAGTAAGAAAAGAAGATAGAATTTCAGTTTTGAGGAGTATGCTTTGAGAAGTAATAAGTATTTAGGAAAGTGAAGAATCAAAGTAAGAAAAGAAGATAGAATTTCAGTATTAAGGAGTATGCTTTGAGAAGTAATAAGTATTTAGGAAAGTGAAGAAGCAAAGTAAGAAAAGAATATCTAATGATAAGTTTTCGTAGCAAGCACTAAAATATAAGTTAGAATATTCAAAATGTTAGTAATTATGTCACAATTACGTATCTGTATTCGGTTTGTCAAGATATGCTTGTAGATTAAAGTTAGCCTATAGAAAAGTGAAGAAGTTAAGTAAGAAAAGAAGATAGAGTTTCAGTTTTAAGGAGTATTCTTTGAGAAGTAATAAGTATTTATAAAATTGAAGAAGTAAAGAAGGAAAAGAAGATAGAGTTTCAGTTTTAAGGAGTATGTTTAGAGAAGTAATAAGTATTTAGGAAAGTGAAGAATCAAAGTAAGAAAAGAAGATAGAATTTCAGTATTAAGGAGTATGCTTTGAGAAGTAATAAGTATTTAGAAAAGTGAAGAATCAAAGTAAGAAAAGAAGATAGAATTTCAGTTTTGAGGAGTATGCTTTGAGAAGTAATAAGTATTTAGGAAAGTGAAGAATCAAAGTAAGAAAAGAAGATAGAATTTCAGTATTAAGGAGTATGCTTTGAGAAGTAATAAGTATTTAGGAAAGTGAAGAAGCAAAGTAAGAAAAGAATATCTAATGATAAGTTTTCGTAGCAAGCACTAAAATATAAGTTAGAATATTCAAAATGTTAGTAATTATGTCACAATTACGTATCTGTATTCGGTTTGTCAAGATATGCTTGTAGATTAAAGTTAGCCTATAGAAAAGTGAAGAAGTTAAGTAAGAAAAGAAGATAGAGTTTCAGTTTTAAGGAGTATTCTTTGAGAAGTAATAAGTATTTATAAAATTGAAGAAGTAAAGAAGGAAAAGAAGATAGAGTTTCAGTTTTAAGGAGTATGTTTAGAGAAGTAATAAGTATTTAGGAAAGTGAAGAATCAAAGTAAGAAAAGAAGATAGAATTTCAGTATTAAGGAGTATGCTTTGAGAAGTAATAAGTATTTAGAAAAGTGAAGAATCAAAGTAAGAAAAGAAGATAGAATTTCAGTTTTGAGGAGTATGCTTTGAGAAGTAATAAGTATTTAGGAAAGTGAAGAATCAAAGTAAGAAAAGAAGATAGAATTTCAGTATTAAGGAGTATGCTTTGAGAAGTAATAAGTATTTAGGAAAGTGAAGAAGCAAAGTAAGAAAAGAATATCTAATGATAAGTTTTCGTAGCAAGCACTAAAATATAAGTTAGAATATTCAAAATGTTAGTAATTATGTCACAATTACGTATCTGTATTCGGTTTGTCAAGATATGCTTGTAGATTAAAGTTAGCCTATAGAAAAGTGAAGAAGTTAAGTAAGAAAAGAAGATAGAGTTTCAGTTTTAAGGAGTATTCTTTGAGAAGTAATAAGTATTTATAAAATTGAAGAAGTAAAGAAGGAAAAGAAGATAGAGTTTCAGTTTTAAGGAGTATGTTTAGAGAAGTAATAAGTATTTAGGAAAGTGAAGAATCAAAGTAAGAAAAGAAGATAGAATTTCAGTATTAAGGAGTATGCTTTGAGAAGTAATAAGTATTTAGAAAAGTGAAGAATCAAAGTAAGAAAAGAAGATAGAATTTCAGTTTTGAGGAGTATGCTTTGAGAAGTAATAAGTATTTAGGAAAGTGAAGAATCAAAGTAAGAAAAGAAGATAGAATTTCAGTATTAAGGAGTATGCTTTGAGAAGTAATAAGTATTTAGGAAAGTGAAGAAGCAAAGTAAGAAAAGAATATCTAATGATAAGTTTTCGTAGCAAGCACTAAAATATAAGTTAGAATATTCAAAATGTTAGTAATTATGTCACAATTACGTATCTGTATTCGGTTTGTCAAGATATGCTTGTAGATTAAAGTTAGCCTATAGAAAAGTGAAGAAGTTAAGTAAGAAAAGAAGATAGAGTTTCAGTTTTAAGGAGTATTCTTTGAGAAGTAATAAGTATTTATAAAATTGAAGAAGTAAAGAAGGAAAAGAAGATAGAGTTTCAGTTTTAAGGAGTATGTTTAGAGAAGTAATAAGTATTTAGGAAAGTGAAGAATCAAAGTAAGAAAAGAAGATAGAATTTCAGTATTAAGGAGTATGCTTTGAGAAGTAATAAGTATTTAGAAAAGTGAAGAATCAAAGTAAGAAAAGAAGATAGAATTTCAGTTTTGAGGAGTATGCTTTGAGAAGTAATAAGTATTTAGGAAAGTGAAGAATCAAAGTAAGAAAAGAAGATAGAATTTCAGTATTAAGGAGTATGCTTTGAGAAGTAATAAGTATTTAGGAAAGTGAAGAAGCAAAGTAAGAAAAGAATATCTAATGATAAGTTTTCGTAGCAAGCACTAAAATATAAGTTAGAATATTCAAAATGTTAGTAATTATGTCACAATTACGTATCTGTATTCGGTTTGTCAAGATATGCTTGTAGATTAAAGTTAGCCTATAGAAAAGTGAAGAAGTTAAGTAAGAAAAGAAGATAGAGTTTCAGTTTTAAGGAGTATTCTTTGAGAAGTAATAAGTATTTATAAAATTGAAGAAGTAAAGAAGGAAAAGAAGATAGAGTTTCAGTTTTAAGGAGTATGTTTAGAGAAGTAATAAGTATTTAGGAAAGTGAAGAATCAAAGTAAGAAAAGAAGATAGAATTTCAGTATTAAGGAGTATGCTTTGAGAAGTAATAAGTATTTAGAAAAGTGAAGAATCAAAGTAAGAAAAGAAGATAGAATTTCAGTTTTGAGGAGTATGCTTTGAGAAGTAATAAGTATTTAGGAAAGTGAAGAATCAAAGTAAGAAAAGAAGATAGAATTTCAGTATTAAGGAGTATGCTTTGAGAAGTAATAAGTATTTAGGAAAGTGAAGAAGCAAAGTAAGAAAAGAATATCTAATGATAAGTTTTCGTAGCAAGCACTAAAATATAAGTTAGAATATTCAAAATGTTAGTAATTATGTCACAATTACGTATCTGTATTCGGTTTGTCAAGATATGCTTGTAGATTAAAGTTAGCCTATAGAAAAGTGAAGAAGTTAAGTAAGAAAAGAAGATAGAGTTTCAGTTTTAAGGAGTATTCTTTGAGAAGTAATAAGTATTTATAAAATTGAAGAAGTAAAGAAGGAAAAGAAGATAGAGTTTCAGTTTTAAGGAGTATGTTTAGAGAAGTAATAAGTATTTAGGAAAGTGAAGAATCAAAGTAAGAAAAGAAGATAGAATTTCAGTATTAAGGAGTATGCTTTGAGAAGTAATAAGTATTTAGAAAAGTGAAGAATCAAAGTAAGAAAAGAAGATAGAATTTCAGTTTTGAGGAGTATGCTTTGAGAAGTAATAAGTATTTAGGAAAGTGAAGAATCAAAGTAAGAAAAGAAGATAGAATTTCAGTATTAAGGAGTATGCTTTGAGAAGTAATAAGTATTTAGGAAAGTGAAGAAGCAAAGTAAGAAAAGAATATCTAATGATAAGTTTTCGTAGCAAGCACTAAAATATAAGTTAGAATATTCAAAATGTTAGTAATTATGTCACAATTACGTATCTGTATTCGGTTTGTCAAGATATGCTTGTAGATTAAAGTTAGCCTATAGAAAAGTGAAGAAGTTAAGTAAGAAAAGAAGATAGAGTTTCAGTTTTAAGGAGTATTCTTTGAGAAGTAATAAGTATTTATAAAATTGAAGAAGTAAAGAAGGAAAAGAAGATAGAGTTTCAGTTTTAAGGAGTATGTTTAGAGAAGTAATAAGTATTTAGGAAAGTGAAGAATCAAAGTAAGAAAAGAAGATAGAATTTCAGTATTAAGGAGTATGCTTTGAGAAGTAATAAGTATTTAGAAAAGTGAAGAAGTTAAGTAAGAAAAGAAGATAGAATTTCAGTAATAAGGAGTATGCTTTGTTAAGTAATAAGTATTTAGAAAAGTGAAGAAGTAAAGTAAGAAAAGAATATCTAATGATAAGTTTTCGTAGCAAGCACTAAAATATAAGTTAGAATATTCAAAATGTTAGTAATTATGTCACAATTACGTATCTGTATTCGGTTTGTCAAGATATGCTTGTAGATTAAAGTTAGCCTATAGAAAAGTGAAGAAGTTAAGTAAGAAAAGAAGATAGAGTTTCAGTTTTAAGGAGTATTCTTTGAGAAGTAATAAGTATTTATAAAATTGAAGAAGTAAAGAAGGAAAAGAAGATAGAGTTTCAGTTTTAAGGAGTATGTTTAGAGAAGTAATAAGTATTTAGGAAAGTGAAGAATCAAAGTAAGAAAAGAAGATAGAATTTCAGTATTAAGGAGTATGCTTTGAGAAGTAATAAGTATTTAGAAAAGTGAAGAATCAAAGTAAGAAAAGAAGATAGAATTTCAGTATTGAGGAGTATGCTTTGAGAAGTAATAAGTATTTAGAAAAGTGAAGAATCAAAGTAAGAAAAGAAGATAGAATTTCAGTAATAAGGAGTATGCTTTGTTAAGTAATAAGTATTTAGAAAAGTGAAGAAGTAAAGTAAGAAAAGAATATCTAATGATAAGTTTTCGTAGCAAGCACTAAAATATAAGTTAGAATATTCAAAATGTTAGTAATTATGTCACAATTACGTATCTGTATTCGGTTTGTCAAGATATGCTTGTAGATTAAAGTTAGCCTATAGAAAAGTGAAGAAGTTAAGTAAGAAAAGAAGATAGAGTTTCAGTTTTAAGGAGTATTCTTTGAGAAGTAATAAGTATTTATAAAATTGAAGAAGTAAAGAAGGAAAAGAAGATAGAGTTTCAGTTTTAAGGAGTATGTTTAGAGAAGTAATAAGTATTTAGGAAAGTGAAGAATCAAAGTAAGAAAAGAAGATAGAATTTCAGTATTAAGGAGTATGCTTTGAGAAGTAATAAGTATTTAGAAAAGTGAAGAATCAAAGTAAGAAAAGAAGATAGAATTTCAGTTTTGAGGAGTATGCTTTGAGAAGTAATAAGTATTTAGAAAAGTGAAGAAGTTAAGTAAGAAAAGAAGATAGAATTTCAGTAATAAGGAGTATGCTTTGTTAAGTAATAAGTATTTAGAAAAGTGAAGAAGTAAAGTAAGAAAAGAATATCTAATGATAAGTTTTCGTAGCAAGCACTAAAATATAAGTTAGAATATTCAAAATGTTAGTAATTATGTCACAATTACGTATCTGTATTCGGTTTGTCAAGATATGCTTGTAGATTAAAGTTAGCCTATAGAAAAGTGAAGAAGTTAAGTAAGAAAAGAAGATAGAGTTTCAGTTTTAAGGAGTATTCTTTGAGAAGTAATAAGTATTTATAAAATTGAAGAAGTAAAGAAGGAAAAGAAGATAGAGTTTCAGTTTTAAGGAGTATGTTTAGAGAAGTAATAAGTATTTAGGAAAGTGAAGAATCAAAGTAAGAAAAGAAGATAGAATTTCAGTATTAAGGAGTATGCTTTGAGAAGTAATAAGTATTTAGAAAAGTGAAGAAGTTAAGTAAGAAAAGAAGATAGAATTTCAGTAATAAGGAGTATGCTTTGTTAAGTAATAAGTATTTAGAAAAGTGAAGAAGTAAAGTAAGAAAAGAATATCTAATGATAAGTTTTCGTAGCAAGCACTAAAATATAAGTTAGAATATTCAAAATGTTAGTAATTATGTCACAATTACGTATCTGTATTCGGTTTGTCAAGATATGCTTGTAGATTAAAGTTAGCCTATAGAAAAGTGAAGAAGTTAAGTAAGAAAAGAAGATAGAGTTTCAGTTTTAAGGAGTATTCTTTGAGAAGTAATAAGTATTTATAAAATTGAAGAAGTAAAGAAGGAAAAGAAGATAGAGTTTCAGTTTTAAGGAGTATGTTTAGAGAAGTAATAAGTATTTAGGAAAGTGAAGAATCAAAGTAAGAAAAGAAGATAGAATTTCAGTATTAAGGAGTATGCTTTGAGAAGTAATAAGTATTTAGAAAAGTGAAGAATCAAAGTAAGAAAAGAAGATAGAATTTCAGTTTTGAGGAGTATGCTTTGAGAAGTAATAAGTATTTAGGAAAGTGAAGAATCAAAGTAAGAAAAGAAGATAGAATTTCAGTATTAAGGAGTATGCTTTGAGAAGTAATAAGTATTTAGGAAAGTGAAGAAGCAAAGTAAGAAAAGAATATCTAATGATAAGTTTTCGTAGCAAGCACTAAAATATAAGTTAGAATATTCAAAATGTTAGTAATTATGTCACAATTACGTATCTGTATTCGGTTTGTCAAGATATGCTTGTAGATTAAAGTTAGCCTATAGAAAAGTGAAGAAGTTAAGTAAGAAAAGAAGATAGAGTTTCAGTTTTAAGGAGTATTCTTTGAGAAGTAATAAGTATTTATAAAATTGAAGAAGTAAAGAAGGAAAAGAAGATAGAGTTTCAGTTTTAAGGAGTATGTTTAGAGAAGTAATAAGTATTTAGGAAAGTGAAGAATCAAAGTAAGAAAAGAAGATAGAATTTCAGTATTAAGGAGTATGCTTTGAGAAGTAATAAGTATTTAGAAAAGTGAAGAAGTTAAGTAAGAAAAGAAGATAGAATTTCAGTAATAAGGAGTATGCTTTGTTAAGTAATAAGTATTTAGAAAAGTGAAGAAGTAAAGTAAGAAAAGAATATCTAATGATAAGTTTTCGTAGCAAGCACTAAAATATAAGTTAGAATATTCAAAATGTTAGTAATTATGTCACAATTACGTATCTGTATTCGGTTTGTCAAGATATGCTTGTAGATTAAAGTTAGCCTATAGAAAAGTGAAGAAGTTAAGTAAGAAAAGAAGATAGAGTTTCAGTTTTAAGGAGTATTCTTTGAGAAGTAATAAGTATTTATAAAATTGAAGAAGTAAAGAAGGAAAAGAAGATAGAGTTTCAGTTTTAAGGAGTATGTTTAGAGAAGTAATAAGTATTTAGGAAAGTGAAGAATCAAAGTAAGAAAAGAAGATAGAATTTCAGTATTAAGGAGTATGCTTTGAGAAGTAATAAGTATTTAGAAAAGTGAAGAATCAAAGTAAGAAAAGAAGATAGAATTTCAGTATTAAGGAGTATGCTTTGAGAAGTAATAAGTATTTAGAAAAGTGAAGAATCAAAGTAAGAAAAGAAGATAGAATTTCAGTAATAAGGAGTATGCTTTGTTAAGTAATAAGTATTTAGAAAAGTGAAGAAGTAAAGTAAGAAAAGAATATCTAATGATAAGTTTTCGTAGCAAGCACTAAAATATAAGTTAGAATATTCAAAATGTTAGTAATTATGTCACAATTACGTATCTGTATTCGGTTTGTCAAGATATGCTTGTAGATTAAAGTTAGCCTATAGAAAAGTGAAGAAGTTAAGTAAGAAAAGAAGATAGAGTTTCAGTTTTAAGGAGTATTCTTTGAGAAGTAATAAGTATTTATAAAATTGAAGAAGTAAAGAAGGAAAAGAAGATAGAGTTTCAGTTTTAAGGAGTATGTTTAGAGAAGTAATAAGTATTTAGGAAAGTGAAGAATCAAAGTAAGAAAAGAAGATAGAATTTCAGTATTAAGGAGTATGCTTTGAGAAGTAATAAGTATTTAGAAAAGTGAAGAATCAAAGTAAGAAAAGAAGATAGAATTTCAGTTTTGAGGAGTATGCTTTGAGAAGTAATAAGTATTTAGAAAAGTGAAGAAGTTAAGTAAGAAAAGAAGATAGAATTTCAGTAATAAGGAGTATGCTTTGTTAAGTAATAAGTATTTAGAAAAGTGAAGAAGTAAAGTAAGAAAAGAATATCTAATGATAAGTTTTCGTAGCAAGCACTAAAATATAAGTTAGAATATTCAAAATGTTAGTAATTATGTCACAATTACGTATCTGTATTCGGTTTGTCAAGATATGCTTGTAGATTAAAGTTAGCCTATAGAAAAGTGAAGAAGTTAAGTAAGAAAAGAAGATAGAGTTTCAGTTTTAAGGAGTATTCTTTGAGAAGTAATAAGTATTTATAAAATTGAAGAAGTAAAGAAGGAAAAGAAGATAGAGTTTCAGTTTTAAGGAGTATGTTTAGAGAAGTAATAAGTATTTAGGAAAGTGAAGAATCAAAGTAAGAAAAGAAGATAGAATTTCAGTATTAAGGAGTATGCTTTGAGAAGTAATAAGTATTTAGAAAAGTGAAGAATCAAAGTAAGAAAAGAAGATAGAATTTCAGTATTAAGGAGTATGCTTTGAGAAGTAATAAGTATTTAGAAAAGTGAAGAATCAAAGTAAGAAAAGAAGATAGAATTTCAGTAATAAGGAGTATGCTTTGTTAAGTAATAAGTATTTAGAAAAGTGAAGAAGTAAAGTAAGAAAAGAATATCTAATGATAAGTTTTCGTAGCAAGCACTAAAATATAAGTTAGAATATTCAAAATGTTAGTAATTATGTCACAATTACGTATCTGTATTCGGTTTGTCAAGATATGCTTGTAGATTAAAGTTAGCCTATAGAAAAGTGAAGAAGTTAAGTAAGAAAAGAAGATAGAGTTTCAGTTTTAAGGAGTATTCTTTGAGAAGTAATAAGTATTTATAAAATTGAAGAAGTAAAGAAGGAAAAGAAGATAGAGTTTCAGTTTTAAGGAGTATGTTTAGAGAAGTAATAAGTATTTAGGAAAGTGAAGAATCAAAGTAAGAAAAGAAGATAGAATTTCAGTATTAAGGAGTATGCTTTGAGAAGTAATAAGTATTTAGAAAAGTGAAGAATCAAAGTAAGAAAAGAAGATAGAATTTCAGTTTTGAGGAGTATGCTTTGAGAAGTAATAAGTATTTAGAAAAGTGAAGAAGTTAAGTAAGAAAAGAAGATAGAATTTCAGTAATAAGGAGTATGCTTTGTTAAGTAATAAGTATTTAGAAAAGTGAAGAAGTAAAGTAAGAAAAGAATATCTAATGATAAGTTTTCGTAGCAAGCACTAAAATATAAGTTAGAATATTCAAAATGTTAGTAATTATGTCACAATTACGTATCTGTATTCGGTTTGTCAAGATATGCTTGTAGATTAAAGTTAGCCTATAGAAAAGTGAAGAAGTTAAGTAAGAAAAGAAGATAGAGTTTCAGTTTTAAGGAGTATTCTTTGAGAAGTAATAAGTATTTATAAAATTGAAGAAGTAAAGAAGGAAAAGAAGATAGAGTTTCAGTTTTAAGGAGTATGTTTAGAGAAGTAATAAGTATTTAGGAAAGTGAAGAATCAAAGTAAGAAAAGAAGATAGAATTTCAGTATTAAGGAGTATGCTTTGAGAAGTAATAAGTATTTAGAAAAGTGAAGAATCAAAGTAAGAAAAGAAGATAGAATTTCAGTTTTGAGGAGTATGCTTTGAGAAGTAATAAGTATTTAGAAAAGTGAAGAAGTTAAGTAAGAAAAGAAGATAGAATTTCAGTAATAAGGAGTATGCTTTGTTAAGTAATAAGTATTTAGAAAAGTGAAGAAGTAAAGTAAGAAAAGAATATCTAATGATAAGTTTTCGTAGCAAGCACTAAAATATAAGTTAGAATATTCAAAATGTTAGTAATTATGTCACAATTACGTATCTGTATTCGGTTTGTCAAGATATGCTTGTAGATTAAAGTTAGCCTATAGAAAAGTGAAGAAGTTAAGTAAGAAAAGAAGATAGAGTTTCAGTTTTAAGGAGTATTCTTTGAGAAGTAATAAGTATTTATAAAATTGAAGAAGTAAAGAAGGAAAAGAAGATAGAGTTTCAGTTTTAAGGAGTATGTTTAGAGAAGTAATAAGTATTTAGGAAAGTGAAGAATCAAAGTAAGAAAAGAAGATAGAATTTCAGTATTAAGGAGTATGCTTTGAGAAGTAATAAGTATTTAGAAAAGTGAAGAATCAAAGTAAGAAAAGAAGATAGAATTTCAGTTTTGAGGAGTATGCTTTGAGAAGTAATAAGTATTTAGAAAAGTGAAGAAGTTAAGTAAGAAAAGAAGATAGAATTTCAGTAATAAGGAGTATGCTTTGTTAAGTAATAAGTATTTAGAAAAGTGAAGAAGTAAAGTAAGAAAAGAATATCTAATGATAAGTTTTCGTAGCAAGCACTAAAATATAAGTTAGAATATTCAAAATGTTAGTAATTATGTCACAATTACGTATCTGTATTCGGTTTGTCAAGATATGCTTGTAGATTAAAGTTAGCCTATAGAAAAGTGAAGAAGTTAAGTAAGAAAAGAAGATAGAGTTTCAGTTTTAAGGAGTATTCTTTGAGAAGTAATAAGTATTTAGGAAAGTGAAGAAGTAAAGAAGGAAAAGAAGATAGAGTTTCAGTTTTAAGGAGTATGTTTAGAGAAGTAATAAGTATTTAGAAAAGTGAAGAAGTAAAGTAAGAAAAGAAGATAGAATTTCAGTTTAAAGAGTATGCTTTGAGAAGTAATAAGTATTTAGGAAAGTGAAGAAGTAAAGAAGGAAAAGAAGATAGAGTTTCAGTTTTAAAGAGTATTCTTTGAGAAGTAATAAGTATTTATAAAATTGAAGAAGTAAAGAAGGAAAAGAAGATAGAGTTTCAGTTTTAAAGAGTATGTTTAGAGAAGTAATAAGTATTTAGAAAAGTGAAGAAGTAAAGTAAGAAAAGAATATCTAATGATAAGTTTTCGTAGCAAGCACTAAAATATAAGTTAGAATATTCAAAATGTTAGTAATTATGTCACAATTACGTATCTGTATTCGGTTTGTCAAGATATGCTTGTAGATTAAAGTTAGCCTATAGAAAAGTGAAGAAGTTAAGTAAGAAAAGAAGATAGAGTTTCAGTTTTAAGGAGTATTCTTTGAGAAGTAATAAGTATTTAGGAAAGTGAAGAAGTAAAGAAGGAAAAGAAGATAGAGTTTCAGTTTTAAAGAGTATTCTTTGAGAAGTAATAAGTATTTATAAAATTGAAGAAGTAAAGAAGGAAAAGAAGATAGAGTTTCAGTTTTAAAGAGTATGTTTAGAGAAGTAATAAGTATTTATAAAAGTGAAGAAGTAAAGAAGGAAAAGAAGATAGAGTTTACAGTTTTAAAGAGTATTCTTTGAGAAGTAATAAGTATTTAGAAAAGTGAAGAAGTAAAGTAAGAAAAGAAGATAGAGTTTCAGTTTTAAGGAGTATGCTTTGAGAAGTAATAAGTATTTAGGAAAGTGAAGAATCAAAGTAAGAAAAGAAGATAGAATTTCAGTTTTGAGGAGTATGCTTTGAGAAGTAATAAGTATTTAGGAAAGTGAAGAATCAAAGTAAGAAAAGAAGATAGAATTTCAGTATTAAGGAGTATGCTTTGAGAAGTAATAAGTATTTAGGAAAGTGAAGAAGTAAAGTAAGAAAAGAATATCTAATGATAAGTTTTCGTAGCAAGCACTAAAATATAAGTTAGAATATTCAAAATGTTAGTAATTATGTCACAATTACGTATCTGTATTCGGTTTGTCAAGATATGCTTGTAGATTAAAGTTAGCCTATAGAAAAGTGAAGAAGTTAAGTAAGAAAAGAAGATAGAGTTTCAGTTTTAAGGAGTATTCTTTGAGAAGTAATAAGTATTTATAAAATTGAAGAAGTAAAGAAGGAAAAGAAGATAGAGTTTCAGTTTTAAGGAGTATGTTTAGAGAAGTAATAAGTATTTAGGAAAGTGAAGAATCAAAGTAAGAAAAGAAGATAGAATTTCAGTATTAAGGAGTATGCTTTGAGAAGTAATAAGTATTTAGAAAAGTGAAGAATCAAAGTAAGAAAAGAAGATAGAATTTCAGTTTTGAGGAGTATGCTTTGAGAAGTAATAAGTATTTAGGAAAGTGAAGAATCAAAGTAAGAAAAGAAGATAGAATTTCAGTATTAAGGAGTATGCTTTGAGAAGTAATAAGTATTTAGGAAAGTGAAGAAGCAAAGTAAGAAAAGAATATCTAATGATAAGTTTTCGTAGCAAGCACTAAAATATAAGTTAGAATATTCAAAATGTTAGTAATTATGTCACAATTACGTATCTGTATTCGGTTTGTCAAGATATGCTTGTAGATTAAAGTTAGCCTATAGAAAAGTGAAGAAGTTAAGTAAGAAAAGAAGATAGAGTTTCAGTTTTAAGGAGTATTCTTTGAGAAGTAATAAGTATTTATAAAATTGAAGAAGTAAAGAAGGAAAAGAAGATAGAGTTTCAGTTTTAAGGAGTATGTTTAGAGAAGTAATAAGTATTTAGGAAAGTGAAGAATCAAAGTAAGAAAAGAAGATAGAATTTCAGTATTAAGGAGTATGCTTTGAGAAGTAATAAGTATTTAGAAAAGTGAAGAATCAAAGTAAGAAAAGAAGATAGAATTTCAGTTTTGAGGAGTATGCTTTGAGAAGTAATAAGTATTTAGAAAAGTGAAGAAGTTAAGTAAGAAAAGAAGATAGAATTTCAGTAATAAGGAGTATGCTTTGTTAAGTAATAAGTATTTAGAAAAGTGAAGAAGTAAAGTAAGAAAAGAATATCTAATGATAAGTTTTCGTAGCAAGCACTAAAATATAAGTTAGAATATTCAAAATGTTAGTAATTATGTCACAATTACGTATCTGTATTCGGTTTGTCAAGATATGCTTGTAGATTAAAGTTAGCCTATAGAAAAGTGAAGAAGTTAAGTAAGAAAAGAAGATAGAGTTTCAGTTTTAAGGAGTATTCTTTGAGAAGTAATAAGTATTTATAAAATTGAAGAAGTAAAGAAGGAAAAGAAGATAGAGTTTCAGTTTTAAGGAGTATGTTTAGAGAAGTAATAAGTATTTAGGAAAGTGAAGAATCAAAGTAAGAAAAGAAGATAGAATTTCAGTATTAAGGAGTATGCTTTGAGAAGTAATAAGTATTTAGAAAAGTGAAGAATCAAAGTAAGAAAAGAAGATAGAATTTCAGTTTTGAGGAGTATGCTTTGAGAAGTAATAAGTATTTAGGAAAGTGAAGAATCAAAGTAAGAAAAGAAGATAGAATTTCAGTATTAAGGAGTATGCTTTGAGAAGTAATAAGTATTTAGGAAAGTGAAGAAGCAAAGTAAGAAAAGAATATCTAATGATAAGTTTTCGTAGCAAGCACTAAAATATAAGTTAGAATATTCAAAATGTTAGTAATTATGTCACAATTACGTATCTGTATTCGGTTTGTCAAGATATGCTTGTAGATTAAAGTTAGCCTATAGAAAAGTGAAGAAGTTAAGTAAGAAAAGAAGATAGAGTTTCAGTTTTAAGGAGTATTCTTTGAGAAGTAATAAGTATTTATAAAATTGAAGAAGTAAAGAAGGAAAAGAAGATAGAGTTTCAGTTTTAAGGAGTATGTTTAGAGAAGTAATAAGTATTTAGGAAAGTGAAGAATCAAAGTAAGAAAAGAAGATAGAATTTCAGTATTAAGGAGTATGCTTTGAGAAGTAATAAGTATTTAGAAAAGTGAAGAATCAAAGTAAGAAAAGAAGATAGAATTTCAGTTTTGAGGAGTATGCTTTGAGAAGTAATAAGTATTTAGGAAAGTGAAGAATCAAAGTAAGAAAAGAAGATAGAATTTCAGTATTAAGGAGTATGCTTTGAGAAGTAATAAGTATTTAGGAAAGTGAAGAAGCAAAGTAAGAAAAGAATATCTAATGATAAGTTTTCGTAGCAAGCACTAAAATATAAGTTAGAATATTCAAAATGTTAGTAATTATGTCACAATTACGTATCTGTATTCGGTTTGTCAAGATATGCTTGTAGATTAAAGTTAGCCTATAGAAAAGTGAAGAAGTTAAGTAAGAAAAGAAGATAGAGTTTCAGTTTTAAGGAGTATTCTTTGAGAAGTAATAAGTATTTATAAAATTGAAGAAGTAAAGAAGGAAAAGAAGATAGAGTTTCAGTTTTAAGGAGTATGTTTAGAGAAGTAATAAGTATTTAGGAAAGTGAAGAATCAAAGTAAGAAAAGAAGATAGAATTTCAGTATTAAGGAGTATGCTTTGAGAAGTAATAAGTATTTAGAAAAGTGAAGAATCAAAGTAAGAAAAGAAGATAGAATTTCAGTTTTGAGGAGTATGCTTTGAGAAGTAATAAGTATTTAGAAAAGTGAAGAAGTTAAGTAAGAAAAGAAGATAGAATTTCAGTAATAAGGAGTATGCTTTGTTAAGTAATAAGTATTTAGAAAAGTGAAGAAGTAAAGTAAGAAAAGAATATCTAATGATAAGTTTTCGTAGCAAGCACTAAAATATAAGTTAGAATATTCAAAATGTTAGTAATTATGTCACAATTACGTATCTGTATTCGGTTTGTCAAGATATGCTTGTAGATTAAAGTTAGCCTATAGAAAAGTGAAGAAGTTAAGTAAGAAAAGAAGATAGAGTTTCAGTTTTAAGGAGTATTCTTTGAGAAGTAATAAGTATTTATAAAATTGAAGAAGTAAAGAAGGAAAAGAAGATAGAGTTTCAGTTTTAAGGAGTATGTTTAGAGAAGTAATAAGTATTTAGGAAAGTGAAGAATCAAAGTAAGAAAAGAAGATAGAATTTCAGTATTAAGGAGTATGCTTTGAGAAGTAATAAGTATTTAGAAAAGTGAAGAATCAAAGTAAGAAAAGAAGATAGAATTTCAGTTTTGAGGAGTATGCTTTGAGAAGTAATAAGTATTTAGGAAAGTGAAGAATCAAAGTAAGAAAAGAAGATAGAATTTCAGTATTAAGGAGTATGCTTTGAGAAGTAATAAGTATTTAGGAAAGTGAAGAAGCAAAGTAAGAAAAGAATATCTAATGATAAGTTTTCGTAGCAAGCACTAAAATATAAGTTAGAATATTCAAAATGTTAGTAATTATGTCACAATTACGTATCTGTATTCGGTTTGTCAAGATATGCTTGTAGATTAAAGTTAGCCTATAGAAAAGTGAAGAAGTTAAGTAAGAAAAGAAGATAGAGTTTCAGTTTTAAGGAGTATTCTTTGAGAAGTAATAAGTATTTATAAAATTGAAGAAGTAAAGAAGGAAAAGAAGATAGAGTTTCAGTTTTAAGGAGTATGTTTAGAGAAGTAATAAGTATTTAGGAAAGTGAAGAATCAAAGTAAGAAAAGAAGATAGAATTTCAGTATTAAGGAGTATGCTTTGAGAAGTAATAAGTATTTAGAAAAGTGAAGAATCAAAGTAAGAAAAGAAGATAGAATTTCAGTTTTGAGGAGTATGCTTTGAGAAGTAATAAGTATTTAGAAAAGTGAAGAAGTTAAGTAAGAAAAGAAGATAGAATTTCAGTAATAAGGAGTATGCTTTGTTAAGTAATAAGTATTTAGAAAAGTGAAGAAGTAAAGTAAGAAAAGAATATCTAATGATAAGTTTTCGTAGCAAGCACTAAAATATAAGTTAGAATATTCAAAATGTTAGTAATTATGTCACAATTACGTATCTGTATTCGGTTTGTCAAGATATGCTTGTAGATTAAAGTTAGCCTATAGAAAAGTGAAGAAGTTAAGTAAGAAAAGAAGATAGAGTTTCAGTTTTAAGGAGTATTCTTTGAGAAGTAATAAGTATTTATAAAATTGAAGAAGTAAAGAAGGAAAAGAAGATAGAGTTTCAGTTTTAAGGAGTATGTTTAGAGAAGTAATAAGTATTTAGGAAAGTGAAGAATCAAAGTAAGAAAAGAAGATAGAATTTCAGTATTAAGGAGTATGCTTTGAGAAGTAATAAGTATTTAGAAAAGTGAAGAATCAAAGTAAGAAAAGAAGATAGAATTTCAGTTTTGAGGAGTATGCTTTGAGAAGTAATAAGTATTTAGGAAAGTGAAGAATCAAAGTAAGAAAAGAAGATAGAATTTCAGTATTAAGGAGTATGCTTTGAGAAGTAATAAGTATTTAGGAAAGTGAAGAAGCAAAGTAAGAAAAGAATATCTAATGATAAGTTTTCGTAGCAAGCACTAAAATATAAGTTAGAATATTCAAAATGTTAGTAATTATGTCACAATTACGTATCTGTATTCGGTTTGTCAAGATATGCTTGTAGATTAAAGTTAGCCTATAGAAAAGTGAAGAAGTTAAGTAAGAAAAGAAGATAGAGTTTCAGTTTTAAGGAGTATTCTTTGAGAAGTAATAAGTATTTATAAAATTGAAGAAGTAAAGAAGGAAAAGAAGATAGAGTTTCAGTTTTAAGGAGTATGTTTAGAGAAGTAATAAGTATTTAGGAAAGTGAAGAATCAAAGTAAGAAAAGAAGATAGAATTTCAGTATTAAGGAGTATGCTTTGAGAAGTAATAAGTATTTAGAAAAGTGAAGAATCAAAGTAAGAAAAGAAGATAGAATTTCAGTTTTGAGGAGTATGCTTTGAGAAGTAATAAGTATTTAGGAAAGTGAAGAATCAAAGTAAGAAAAGAAGATAGAATTTCAGTATTAAGGAGTATGCTTTGAGAAGTAATAAGTATTTAGGAAAGTGAAGAAGCAAAGTAAGAAAAGAATATCTAATGATAAGTTTTCGTAGCAAGCACTAAAATATAAGTTAGAATATTCAAAATGTTAGTAATTATGTCACAATTACGTATCTGTATTCGGTTTGTCAAGATATGCTTGTAGATTAAAGTTAGCCTATAGAAAAGTGAAGAAGTTAAGTAAGAAAAGAAGATAGAGTTTCAGTTTTAAGGAGTATTCTTTGAGAAGTAATAAGTATTTATAAAATTGAAGAAGTAAAGAAGGAAAAGAAGATAGAGTTTCAGTTTTAAGGAGTATGTTTAGAGAAGTAATAAGTATTTAGGAAAGTGAAGAATCAAAGTAAGAAAAGAAGATAGAATTTCAGTATTAAGGAGTATGCTTTGAGAAGTAATAAGTATTTAGAAAAGTGAAGAATCAAAGTAAGAAAAGAAGATAGAATTTCAGTTTTGAGGAGTATGCTTTGAGAAGTAATAAGTATTTAGGAAAGTGAAGAATCAAAGTAAGAAAAGAAGATAGAATTTCAGTATTAAGGAGTATGCTTTGAGAAGTAATAAGTATTTAGGAAAGTGAAGAAGCAAAGTAAGAAAAGAATATCTAATGATAAGTTTTCGTAGCAAGCACTAAAATATAAGTTAGAATATTCAAAATGTTAGTAATTATGTCACAATTACGTATCTGTATTCGGTTTGTCAAGATATGCTTGTAGATTAAAGTTAGCCTATAGAAAAGTGAAGAAGTTAAGTAAGAAAAGAAGATAGAGTTTCAGTTTTAAGGAGTATTCTTTGAGAAGTAATAAGTATTTATAAAATTGAAGAAGTAAAGAAGGAAAAGAAGATAGAGTTTCAGTTTTAAGGAGTATGTTTAGAGAAGTAATAAGTATTTAGGAAAGTGAAGAATCAAAGTAAGAAAAGAAGATAGAATTTCAGTATTAAGGAGTATGCTTTGAGAAGTAATAAGTATTTAGAAAAGTGAAGAATCAAAGTAAGAAAAGAAGATAGAATTTCAGTTTTGAGGAGTATGCTTTGAGAAGTAATAAGTATTTAGGAAAGTGAAGAATCAAAGTAAGAAAAGAAGATAGAATTTCAGTATTAAGGAGTATGCTTTGAGAAGTAATAAGTATTTAGGAAAGTGAAGAAGCAAAGTAAGAAAAGAATATCTAATGATAAGTTTTCGTAGCAAGCACTAAAATATAAGTTAGAATATTCAAAATGTTAGTAATTATGTCACAATTACGTATCTGTATTCGGTTTGTCAAGATATGCTTGTAGATTAAAGTTAGCCTATAGAAAAGTGAAGAAGTTAAGTAAGAAAAGAAGATAGAGTTTCAGTTTTAAGGAGTATTCTTTGAGAAGTAATAAGTATTTATAAAATTGAAGAAGTAAAGAAGGAAAAGAAGATAGAGTTTCAGTTTTAAGGAGTATGTTTAGAGAAGTAATAAGTATTTAGGAAAGTGAAGAATCAAAGTAAGAAAAGAAGATAGAATTTCAGTATTAAGGAGTATGCTTTGAGAAGTAATAAGTATTTAGAAAAGTGAAGAATCAAAGTAAGAAAAGAAGATAGAATTTCAGTTTTGAGGAGTATGCTTTGAGAAGTAATAAGTATTTAGAAAAGTGAAGAAGTTAAGTAAGAAAAGAAGATAGAATTTCAGTAATAAGGAGTATGCTTTGTTAAGTAATAAGTATTTAGAAAAGTGAAGAAGTAAAGTAAGAAAAGAATATCTAATGATAAGTTTTCGTAGCAAGCACTAAAATATAAGTTAGAATATTCAAAATGTTAGTAATTATGTCACAATTACGTATCTGTATTCGGTTTGTCAAGATATGCTTGTAGATTAAAGTTAGCCTATAGAAAAGTGAAGAAGTTAAGTAAGAAAAGAAGATAGAGTTTCAGTTTTAAGGAGTATTCTTTGAGAAGTAATAAGTATTTAGGAAAGTGAAGAAGTAAAGAAGGAAAAGAAGATAGAGTTTCAGTTTTAAGGAGTATGTTTAGAGAAGTAATAAGTATTTAGAAAAGTGAAGAAGTAAAGTAAGAAAAGAAGATAGAATTTCAGTTTAAAGAGTATGCTTTGAGAAGTAATAAGTATTTAGGAAAGTGAAGAAGTAAAGAAGGAAAAGAAGATAGAGTTTCAGTTTTAAAGAGTATTCTTTGAGAAGTAATAAGTATTTATAAAATTGAAGAAGTAAAGAAGGAAAAGAAGATAGAGTTTCAGTTTTAAAGAGTATGTTTAGAGAAGTAATAAGTATTTATAAAAGTGAAGAAGTAAAGAAGGAAAAGAAGATAGAGTTTACAGTTTTAAAGAGTATTCTTTGAGAAGTAATAAGTATTTAGAAAAGTGAAGAAGTAAAGTAAGAAAAGAAGATAGAGTTTCAGTTTTAAGGAGTATGCTTTGAGAAGTAATAAGTATTTAGGAAAGTGAAGAATCAAAGTAAGAAAAGAAGATAGAATTTCAGTTTTGAGGAGTATGCTTTGAGAAGTAATAAGTATTTAGGAAAGTGAAGAATCAAAGTAAGAAAAGAAGATAGAATTTCAGTATTAAGGAGTATGCTTTGAGAAGTAATAAGTATTTAGGAAAGTGAAGAAGTAAAGTAAGAAAAGAATATCTAATGATAAGTTTTCGTAGCAAGCACTAAAATATAAGTTAGAATATTCAAAATGTTAGTAATTATGTCACAATTACGTATCTGTATTCGGTTTGTCAAGATATGCTTGTAGATTAAAGTTAGCCTATAGAAAAGTGAAGAAGTTAAGTAAGAAAAGAAGATAGAGTTTCAGTTTTAAGGAGTATTCTTTGAGAAGTAATAAGTATTTATAAAATTGAAGAAGTAAAGAAGGAAAAGAAGATAGAGTTTCAGTTTTAAGGAGTATGTTTAGAGAAGTAATAAGTATTTAGGAAAGTGAAGAATCAAAGTAAGAAAAGAAGATAGAATTTCAGTATTAAGGAGTATGCTTTGAGAAGTAATAAGTATTTAGAAAAGTGAAGAATCAAAGTAAGAAAAGAAGATAGAATTTCAGTATTAAGGAGTATGCTTTGAGAAGTAATAAGTATTTAGAAAAGTGAAGAATCAAAGTAAGAAAAGAAGATAGAATTTCAGTTTTGAGGAGTATGCTTTGAGAAGTAATAAGTATTTAGGAAAGTGAAGAATCAAAGTAAGAAAAGAAGATAGAATTTCAGTATTAAGGAGTATGCTTTGAGAAGTAATAAGTATTTAGGAAAGTGAAGAAGCAAAGTAAGAAAAGAATATCTAATGATAAGTTTTCGTAGCAAGCACTAAAATATAAGTTAGAATATTCAAAATGTTAGTAATTATGTCACAATTACGTATCTGTATTCGGTTTGTCAAGATATGCTTGTAGATTAAAGTTAGCCTATAGAAAAGTGAAGAAGTTAAGTAAGAAAAGAAGATAGAGTTTCAGTTTTAAGGAGTATTCTTTGAGAAGTAATAAGTATTTATAAAATTGAAGAAGTAAAGAAGGAAAAGAAGATAGAGTTTCAGTTTTAAGGAGTATGTTTAGAGAAGTAATAAGTATTTAGGAAAGTGAAGAATCAAAGTAAGAAAAGAAGATAGAATTTCAGTATTAAGGAGTATGCTTTGAGAAGTAATAAGTATTTAGAAAAGTGAAGAATCAAAGTAAGAAAAGAAGATAGAATTTCAGTTTTGAGGAGTATGCTTTGAGAAGTAATAAGTATTTAGAAAAGTGAAGAAGTTAAGTAAGAAAAGAAGATAGAATTTCAGTAATAAGGAGTATGCTTTGTTAAGTAATAAGTATTTAGAAAAGTGAAGAAGTAAAGTAAGAAAAGAATATCTAATGATAAGTTTTCGTAGCAAGCACTAAAATATAAGTTAGAATATTCAAAATGTTAGTAATTATGTCACAATTACGTATCTGTATTCGGTTTGTCAAGATATGCTTGTAGATTAAAGTTAGCCTATAGAAAAGTGAAGAAGTTAAGTAAGAAAAGAAGATAGAGTTTCAGTTTTAAGGAGTATTCTTTGAGAAGTAATAAGTATTTAGGAAAGTGAAGAAGTAAAGAAGGAAAAGAAGATAGAGTTTCAGTTTTAAGGAGTATGTTTAGAGAAGTAATAAGTATTTAGAAAAGTGAAGAAGTAAAGTAAGAAAAGAAGATAGAATTTCAGTTTAAAGAGTATGCTTTGAGAAGTAATAAGTATTTAGGAAAGTGAAGAAGTAAAGAAGGAAAAGAAGATAGAGTTTCAGTTTTAAAGAGTATTCTTTGAGAAGTAATAAGTATTTATAAAATTGAAGAAGTAAAGAAGGAAAAGAAGATAGAGTTTCAGTTTTAAAGAGTATGTTTAGAGAAGTAATAAGTATTTATAAAAGTGAAGAAGTAAAGAAGGAAAAGAAGATAGAGTTTACAGTTTTAAAGAGTATTCTTTGAGAAGTAATAAGTATTTAGAAAAGTGAAGAAGTAAAGTAAGAAAAGAAGATAGAGTTTCAGTTTTAAGGAGTATGCTTTGAGAAGTAATAAGTATTTAGGAAAGTGAAGAATCAAAGTAAGAAAAGAAGATAGAATTTCAGTTTTGAGGAGTATGCTTTGAGAAGTAATAAGTATTTAGGAAAGTGAAGAATCAAAGTAAGAAAAGAAGATAGAATTTCAGTATTAAGGAGTATGCTTTGAGAAGTAATAAGTATTTAGGAAAGTGAAGAAGTAAAGTAAGAAAAGAATATCTAATGATAAGTTTTCGTAGCAAGCACTAAAATATAAGTTAGAATATTCAAAATGTTAGTAATTATGTCACAATTACGTATCTGTATTCGGTTTGTCAAGATATGCTTGTAGATTAAAGTTAGCCTATAGAAAAGTGAAGAAGTTAAGTAAGAAAAGAAGATAGAGTTTCAGTTTTAAGGAGTATTCTTTGAGAAGTAATAAGTATTTATAAAATTGAAGAAGTAAAGAAGGAAAAGAAGATAGAGTTTCAGTTTTAAGGAGTATGTTTAGAGAAGTAATAAGTATTTAGGAAAGTGAAGAATCAAAGTAAGAAAAGAAGATAGAATTTCAGTATTAAGGAGTATGCTTTGAGAAGTAATAAGTATTTAGAAAAGTGAAGAATCAAAGTAAGAAAAGAAGATAGAATTTCAGTTTTGAGGAGTATGCTTTGAGAAGTAATAAGTATTTAGAAAAGTGAAGAAGTTAAGTAAGAAAAGAAGATAGAATTTCAGTAATAAGGAGTATGCTTTGTTAAGTAATAAGTATTTAGAAAAGTGAAGAAGTAAAGTAAGAAAAGAATATCTAATGATAAGTTTTCGTAGCAAGCACTAAAATATAAGTTAGAATATTCAAAATGTTAGTAATTATGTCACAATTACGTATCTGTATTCGGTTTGTCAAGATATGCTTGTAGATTAAAGTTAGCCTATAGAAAAGTGAAGAAGTTAAGTAAGAAAAGAAGATAGAGTTTCAGTTTTAAGGAGTATTCTTTGAGAAGTAATAAGTATTTAGGAAAGTGAAGAAGTAAAGAAGGAAAAGAAGATAGAGTTTCAGTTTTAAGGAGTATGTTTAGAGAAGTAATAAGTATTTAGAAAAGTGAAGAAGTAAAGTAAGAAAAGAAGATAGAATTTCAGTTTAAAGAGTATGCTTTGAGAAGTAATAAGTATTTAGGAAAGTGAAGAAGTAAAGAAGGAAAAGAAGATAGAGTTTCAGTTTTAAAGAGTATTCTTTGAGAAGTAATAAGTATTTATAAAATTGAAGAAGTAAAGAAGGAAAAGAAGATAGAGTTTCAGTTTTAAAGAGTATGTTTAGAGAAGTAATAAGTATTTAGAAAAGTGAAGAAGTAAAGTAAGAAAAGAATATCTAATGATAAGTTTTCGTAGCAAGCACTAAAATATAAGTTAGAATATTCAAAATGTTAGTAATTATGTCACAATTACGTATCTGTATTCGGTTTGTCAAGATATGCTTGTAGATTAAAGTTAGCCTATAGAAAAGTGAAGAAGTTAAGTAAGAAAAGAAGATAGAGTTTCAGTTTTAAGGAGTATTCTTTGAGAAGTAATAAGTATTTAGGAAAGTGAAGAAGTAAAGAAGGAAAAGAAGATAGAGTTTCAGTTTTAAAGAGTATTCTTTGAGAAGTAATAAGTATTTATAAAATTGAAGAAGTAAAGAAGGAAAAGAAGATAGAGTTTCAGTTTTAAAGAGTATGTTTAGAGAAGTAATAAGTATTTATAAAAGTGAAGAAGTAAAGAAGGAAAAGAAGATAGAGTTTACAGTTTTAAAGAGTATTCTTTGAGAAGTAATAAGTATTTAGAAAAGTGAAGAAGTAAAGTAAGAAAAGAAGATAGAGTTTCAGTTTTAAGGAGTATGCTTTGAGAAGTAATAAGTATTTAGGAAAGTGAAGAATCAAAGTAAGAAAAGAAGATAGAATTTCAGTTTTGAGGAGTATGCTTTGAGAAGTAATAAGTATTTAGGAAAGTGAAGAATCAAAGTAAGAAAAGAAGATAGAATTTCAGTATTAAGGAGTATGCTTTGAGAAGTAATAAGTATTTAGGAAAGTGAAGAAGTAAAGTAAGAAAAGAATATCTAATGATAAGTTTTCGTAGCAAGCACTAAAATATAAGTTAGAATATTCAAAATGTTAGTAATTATGTCACAATTACGTATCTGTATTCGGTTTGTCAAGATATGCTTGTAGATTAAAGTTAGCCTATAGAAAAGTGAAGAAGTTAAGTAAGAAAAGAAGATAGAGTTTCAGTTTTAAGGAGTATTCTTTGAGAAGTAATAAGTATTTATAAAATTGAAGAAGTAAAGAAGGAAAAGAAGATAGAGTTTCAGTTTTAAGGAGTATGTTTAGAGAAGTAATAAGTATTTAGGAAAGTGAAGAATCAAAGTAAGAAAAGAAGATAGAATTTCAGTATTAAGGAGTATGCTTTGAGAAGTAATAAGTATTTAGAAAAGTGAAGAATCAAAGTAAGAAAAGAAGATAGAATTTCAGTTTTGAGGAGTATGCTTTGAGAAGTAATAAGTATTTAGGAAAGTGAAGAATCAAAGTAAGAAAAGAAGATAGAATTTCAGTATTAAGGAGTATGCTTTGAGAAGTAATAAGTATTTAGGAAAGTGAAGAAGCAAAGTAAGAAAAGAATATCTAATGATAAGTTTTCGTAGCAAGCACTAAAATATAAGTTAGAATATTCAAAATGTTAGTAATTATGTCACAATTACGTATCTGTATTCGGTTTGTCAAGATATGCTTGTAGATTAAAGTTAGCCTATAGAAAAGTGAAGAAGTTAAGTAAGAAAAGAAGATAGAGTTTCAGTTTTAAGGAGTATTCTTTGAGAAGTAATAAGTATTTATAAAATTGAAGAAGTAAAGAAGGAAAAGAAGATAGAGTTTCAGTTTTAAGGAGTATGTTTAGAGAAGTAATAAGTATTTAGGAAAGTGAAGAATCAAAGTAAGAAAAGAAGATAGAATTTCAGTATTAAGGAGTATGCTTTGAGAAGTAATAAGTATTTAGAAAAGTGAAGAATCAAAGTAAGAAAAGAAGATAGAATTTCAGTTTTGAGGAGTATGCTTTGAGAAGTAATAAGTATTTAGAAAAGTGAAGAAGTTAAGTAAGAAAAGAAGATAGAATTTCAGTAATAAGGAGTATGCTTTGTTAAGTAATAAGTATTTAGAAAAGTGAAGAAGTAAAGTAAGAAAAGAATATCTAATGATAAGTTTTCGTAGCAAGCACTAAAATATAAGTTAGAATATTCAAAATGTTAGTAATTATGTCACAATTACGTATCTGTATTCGGTTTGTCAAGATATGCTTGTAGATTAAAGTTAGCCTATAGAAAAGTGAAGAAGTTAAGTAAGAAAAGAAGATAGAGTTTCAGTTTTAAGGAGTATTCTTTGAGAAGTAATAAGTATTTATAAAATTGAAGAAGTAAAGAAGGAAAAGAAGATAGAGTTTCAGTTTTAAGGAGTATGTTTAGAGAAGTAATAAGTATTTAGGAAAGTGAAGAATCAAAGTAAGAAAAGAAGATAGAATTTCAGTATTAAGGAGTATGCTTTGAGAAGTAATAAGTATTTAGAAAAGTGAAGAATCAAAGTAAGAAAAGAAGATAGAATTTCAGTTTTGAGGAGTATGCTTTGAGAAGTAATAAGTATTTAGGAAAGTGAAGAATCAAAGTAAGAAAAGAAGATAGAATTTCAGTATTAAGGAGTATGCTTTGAGAAGTAATAAGTATTTAGGAAAGTGAAGAAGCAAAGTAAGAAAAGAATATCTAATGATAAGTTTTCGTAGCAAGCACTAAAATATAAGTTAGAATATTCAAAATGTTAGTAATTATGTCACAATTACGTATCTGTATTCGGTTTGTCAAGATATGCTTGTAGATTAAAGTTAGCCTATAGAAAAGTGAAGAAGTTAAGTAAGAAAAGAAGATAGAGTTTCAGTTTTAAGGAGTATTCTTTGAGAAGTAATAAGTATTTAGGAAAGTGAAGAAGTAAAGAAGGAAAAGAAGATAGAGTTTCAGTTTTAAAGAGTATTCTTTGAGAAGTAATAAGTATTTATAAAATTGAAGAAGTAAAGAAGGAAAAGAAGATAGAGTTTCAGTTTTAAAGAGTATGTTTAGAGAAGTAATAAGTATTTATAAAAGTGAAGAAGTAAAGAAGGAAAAGAAGATAGAGTTTACAGTTTTAAAGAGTATTCTTTGAGAAGTAATAAGTATTTAGAAAAGTGAAGAAGTAAAGTAAGAAAAGAAGATAGAGTTTCAGTTTTAAGGAGTATGCTTTGAGAAGTAATAAGTATTTAGGAAAGTGAAGAATCAAAGTAAGAAAAGAAGATAGAATTTCAGTTTTGAGGAGTATGCTTTGAGAAGTAATAAGTATTTAGGAAAGTGAAGAATCAAAGTAAGAAAAGAAGATAGAATTTCAGTATTAAGGAGTATGCTTTGAGAAGTAATAAGTATTTAGGAAAGTGAAGAAGTAAAGTAAGAAAAGAATATCTAATGATAAGTTTTCGTAGCAAGCACTAAAATATAAGTTAGAATATTCAAAATGTTAGTAATTATGTCACAATTACGTATCTGTATTCGGTTTGTCAAGATATGCTTGTAGATTAAAGTTAGCCTATAGAAAAGTGAAGAAGTTAAGTAAGAAAAGAAGATAGAGTTTCAGTTTTAAGGAGTATTCTTTGAGAAGTAATAAGTATTTATAAAATTGAAGAAGTAAAGAAGGAAAAGAAGATAGAGTTTCAGTTTTAAGGAGTATGTTTAGAGAAGTAATAAGTATTTAGGAAAGTGAAGAATCAAAGTAAGAAAAGAAGATAGAATTTCAGTATTAAGGAGTATGCTTTGAGAAGTAATAAGTATTTAGAAAAGTGAAGAATCAAAGTAAGAAAAGAAGATAGAATTTCAGTTTTGAGGAGTATGCTTTGAGAAGTAATAAGTATTTAGGAAAGTGAAGAATCAAAGTAAGAAAAGAAGATAGAATTTCAGTATTAAGGAGTATGCTTTGAGAAGTAATAAGTATTTAGGAAAGTGAAGAAGCAAAGTAAGAAAAGAATATCTAATGATAAGTTTTCGTAGCAAGCACTAAAATATAAGTTAGAATATTCAAAATGTTAGTAATTATGTCACAATTACGTATCTGTATTCGGTTTGTCAAGATATGCTTGTAGATTAAAGTTAGCCTATAGAAAAGTGAAGAAGTTAAGTAAGAAAAGAAGATAGAGTTTCAGTTTTAAGGAGTATTCTTTGAGAAGTAATAAGTATTTATAAAATTGAAGAAGTAAAGAAGGAAAAGAAGATAGAGTTTCAGTTTTAAGGAGTATGTTTAGAGAAGTAATAAGTATTTAGGAAAGTGAAGAATCAAAGTAAGAAAAGAAGATAGAATTTCAGTATTAAGGAGTATGCTTTGAGAAGTAATAAGTATTTAGAAAAGTGAAGAATCAAAGTAAGAAAAGAAGATAGAATTTCAGTTTTGAGGAGTATGCTTTGAGAAGTAATAAGTATTTAGAAAAGTGAAGAAGTTAAGTAAGAAAAGAAGATAGAATTTCAGTAATAAGGAGTATGCTTTGTTAAGTAATAAGTATTTAGAAAAGTGAAGAAGTAAAGTAAGAAAAGAATATCTAATGATAAGTTTTCGTAGCAAGCACTAAAATATAAGTTAGAATATTCAAAATGTTAGTAATTATGTCACAATTACGTATCTGTATTCGGTTTGTCAAGATATGCTTGTAGATTAAAGTTAGCCTATAGAAAAGTGAAGAAGTTAAGTAAGAAAAGAAGATAGAGTTTCAGTTTTAAGGAGTATTCTTTGAGAAGTAATAAGTATTTATAAAATTGAAGAAGTAAAGAAGGAAAAGAAGATAGAGTTTCAGTTTTAAGGAGTATGTTTAGAGAAGTAATAAGTATTTAGGAAAGTGAAGAATCAAAGTAAGAAAAGAAGATAGAATTTCAGTATTAAGGAGTATGCTTTGAGAAGTAATAAGTATTTAGAAAAGTGAAGAATCAAAGTAAGAAAAGAAGATAGAATTTCAGTTTTGAGGAGTATGCTTTGAGAAGTAATAAGTATTTAGGAAAGTGAAGAATCAAAGTAAGAAAAGAAGATAGAATTTCAGTATTAAGGAGTATGCTTTGAGAAGTAATAAGTATTTAGGAAAGTGAAGAAGCAAAGTAAGAAAAGAATATCTAATGATAAGTTTTCGTAGCAAGCACTAAAATATAAGTTAGAATATTCAAAATGTTAGTAATTATGTCACAATTACGTATCTGTATTCGGTTTGTCAAGATATGCTTGTAGATTAAAGTTAGCCTATAGAAAAGTGAAGAAGTTAAGTAAGAAAAGAAGATAGAGTTTCAGTTTTAAGGAGTATTCTTTGAGAAGTAATAAGTATTTATAAAATTGAAGAAGTAAAGAAGGAAAAGAAGATAGAGTTTCAGTTTTAAGGAGTATGTTTAGAGAAGTAATAAGTATTTAGGAAAGTGAAGAATCAAAGTAAGAAAAGAAGATAGAATTTCAGTATTAAGGAGTATGCTTTGAGAAGTAATAAGTATTTAGAAAAGTGAAGAATCAAAGTAAGAAAAGAAGATAGAATTTCAGTTTTGAGGAGTATGCTTTGAGAAGTAATAAGTATTTAGGAAAGTGAAGAATCAAAGTAAGAAAAGAAGATAGAATTTCAGTATTAAGGAGTATGCTTTGAGAAGTAATAAGTATTTAGGAAAGTGAAGAAGCAAAGTAAGAAAAGAATATCTAATGATAAGTTTTCGTAGCAAGCACTAAAATATAAGTTAGAATATTCAAAATGTTAGTAATTATGTCACAATTACGTATCTGTATTCGGTTTGTCAAGATATGCTTGTAGATTAAAGTTAGCCTATAGAAAAGTGAAGAAGTTAAGTAAGAAAAGAAGATAGAGTTTCAGTTTTAAGGAGTATTCTTTGAGAAGTAATAAGTATTTATAAAATTGAAGAAGTAAAGAAGGAAAAGAAGATAGAGTTTCAGTTTTAAGGAGTATGTTTAGAGAAGTAATAAGTATTTAGGAAAGTGAAGAATCAAAGTAAGAAAAGAAGATAGAATTTCAGTATTAAGGAGTATGCTTTGAGAAGTAATAAGTATTTAGAAAAGTGAAGAATCAAAGTAAGAAAAGAAGATAGAATTTCAGTTTTGAGGAGTATGCTTTGAGAAGTAATAAGTATTTAGGAAAGTGAAGAATCAAAGTAAGAAAAGAAGATAGAATTTCAGTATTAAGGAGTATGCTTTGAGAAGTAATAAGTATTTAGGAAAGTGAAGAAGCAAAGTAAGAAAAGAATATCTAATGATAAGTTTTCGTAGCAAGCACTAAAATATAAGTTAGAATATTCAAAATGTTAGTAATTATGTCACAATTACGTATCTGTATTCGGTTTGTCAAGATATGCTTGTAGATTAAAGTTAGCCTATAGAAAAGTGAAGAAGTTAAGTAAGAAAAGAAGATAGAGTTTCAGTTTTAAGGAGTATTCTTTGAGAAGTAATAAGTATTTATAAAATTGAAGAAGTAAAGAAGGAAAAGAAGATAGAGTTTCAGTTTTAAGGAGTATGTTTAGAGAAGTAATAAGTATTTAGGAAAGTGAAGAATCAAAGTAAGAAAAGAAGATAGAATTTCAGTATTAAGGAGTATGCTTTGAGAAGTAATAAGTATTTAGAAAAGTGAAGAATCAAAGTAAGAAAAGAAGATAGAATTTCAGTTTTGAGGAGTATGCTTTGAGAAGTAATAAGTATTTAGGAAAGTGAAGAATCAAAGTAAGAAAAGAAGATAGAATTTCAGTATTAAGGAGTATGCTTTGAGAAGTAATAAGTATTTAGGAAAGTGAAGAAGCAAAGTAAGAAAAGAATATCTAATGATAAGTTTTCGTAGCAAGCACTAAAATATAAGTTAGAATATTCAAAATGTTAGTAATTATGTCACAATTACGTATCTGTATTCGGTTTGTCAAGATATGCTTGTAGATTAAAGTTAGCCTATAGAAAAGTGAAGAAGTTAAGTAAGAAAAGAAGATAGAGTTTCAGTTTTAAGGAGTATTCTTTGAGAAGTAATAAGTATTTATAAAATTGAAGAAGTAAAGAAGGAAAAGAAGATAGAGTTTCAGTTTTAAGGAGTATGTTTAGAGAAGTAATAAGTATTTAGGAAAGTGAAGAATCAAAGTAAGAAAAGAAGATAGAATTTCAGTATTAAGGAGTATGCTTTGAGAAGTAATAAGTATTTAGAAAAGTGAAGAATCAAAGTAAGAAAAGAAGATAGAATTTCAGTTTTGAGGAGTATGCTTTGAGAAGTAATAAGTATTTAGAAAAGTGAAGAAGTTAAGTAAGAAAAGAAGATAGAATTTCAGTAATAAGGAGTATGCTTTGTTAAGTAATAAGTATTTAGAAAAGTGAAGAAGTAAAGTAAGAAAAGAATATCTAATGATAAGTTTTCGTAGCAAGCACTAAAATATAAGTTAGAATATTCAAAATGTTAGTAATTATGTCACAATTACGTATCTGTATTCGGTTTGTCAAGATATGCTTGTAGATTAAAGTTAGCCTATAGAAAAGTGAAGAAGTTAAGTAAGAAAAGAAGATAGAGTTTCAGTTTTAAGGAGTATTCTTTGAGAAGTAATAAGTATTTAGGAAAGTGAAGAAGTAAAGAAGGAAAAGAAGATAGAGTTTCAGTTTTAAGGAGTATGTTTAGAGAAGTAATAAGTATTTAGAAAAGTGAAGAAGTAAAGTAAGAAAAGAAGATAGAATTTCAGTTTAAAGAGTATGCTTTGAGAAGTAATAAGTATTTAGGAAAGTGAAGAAGTAAAGAAGGAAAAGAAGATAGAGTTTCAGTTTTAAAGAGTATTCTTTGAGAAGTAATAAGTATTTATAAAATTGAAGAAGTAAAGAAGGAAAAGAAGATAGAGTTTCAGTTTTAAAGAGTATGTTTAGAGAAGTAATAAGTATTTATAAAAGTGAAGAAGTAAAGAAGGAAAAGAAGATAGAGTTTACAGTTTTAAAGAGTATTCTTTGAGAAGTAATAAGTATTTAGAAAAGTGAAGAAGTAAAGTAAGAAAAGAAGATAGAGTTTCAGTTTTAAGGAGTATGCTTTGAGAAGTAATAAGTATTTAGGAAAGTGAAGAATCAAAGTAAGAAAAGAAGATAGAATTTCAGTTTTGAGGAGTATGCTTTGAGAAGTAATAAGTATTTAGGAAAGTGAAGAATCAAAGTAAGAAAAGAAGATAGAATTTCAGTATTAAGGAGTATGCTTTGAGAAGTAATAAGTATTTAGGAAAGTGAAGAAGTAAAGTAAGAAAAGAATATCTAATGATAAGTTTTCGTAGCAAGCACTAAAATATAAGTTAGAATATTCAAAATGTTAGTAATTATGTCACAATTACGTATCTGTATTCGGTTTGTCAAGATATGCTTGTAGATTAAAGTTAGCCTATAGAAAAGTGAAGAAGTTAAGTAAGAAAAGAAGATAGAGTTTCAGTTTTAAGGAGTATTCTTTGAGAAGTAATAAGTATTTATAAAATTGAAGAAGTAAAGAAGGAAAAGAAGATAGAGTTTCAGTTTTAAGGAGTATGTTTAGAGAAGTAATAAGTATTTAGGAAAGTGAAGAATCAAAGTAAGAAAAGAAGATAGAATTTCAGTATTAAGGAGTATGCTTTGAGAAGTAATAAGTATTTAGAAAAGTGAAGAATCAAAGTAAGAAAAGAAGATAGAATTTCAGTTTTGAGGAGTATGCTTTGAGAAGTAATAAGTATTTAGGAAAGTGAAGAATCAAAGTAAGAAAAGAAGATAGAATTTCAGTATTAAGGAGTATGCTTTGAGAAGTAATAAGTATTTAGGAAAGTGAAGAAGCAAAGTAAGAAAAGAATATCTAATGATAAGTTTTCGTAGCAAGCACTAAAATATAAGTTAGAATATTCAAAATGTTAGTAATTATGTCACAATTACGTATCTGTATTCGGTTTGTCAAGATATGCTTGTAGATTAAAGTTAGCCTATAGAAAAGTGAAGAAGTTAAGTAAGAAAAGAAGATAGAGTTTCAGTTTTAAGGAGTATTCTTTGAGAAGTAATAAGTATTTATAAAATTGAAGAAGTAAAGAAGGAAAAGAAGATAGAGTTTCAGTTTTAAGGAGTATGTTTAGAGAAGTAATAAGTATTTAGGAAAGTGAAGAATCAAAGTAAGAAAAGAAGATAGAATTTCAGTATTAAGGAGTATGCTTTGAGAAGTAATAAGTATTTAGAAAAGTGAAGAATCAAAGTAAGAAAAGAAGATAGAATTTCAGTTTTGAGGAGTATGCTTTGAGAAGTAATAAGTATTTAGGAAAGTGAAGAATCAAAGTAAGAAAAGAAGATAGAATTTCAGTATTAAGGAGTATGCTTTGAGAAGTAATAAGTATTTAGGAAAGTGAAGAAGCAAAGTAAGAAAAGAATATCTAATGATAAGTTTTCGTAGCAAGCACTAAAATATAAGTTAGAATATTCAAAATGTTAGTAATTATGTCACAATTACGTATCTGTATTCGGTTTGTCAAGATATGCTTGTAGATTAAAGTTAGCCTATAGAAAAGTGAAGAAGTTAAGTAAGAAAAGAAGATAGAGTTTCAGTTTTAAGGAGTATTCTTTGAGAAGTAATAAGTATTTATAAAATTGAAGAAGTAAAGAAGGAAAAGAAGATAGAGTTTCAGTTTTAAGGAGTATGTTTAGAGAAGTAATAAGTATTTAGGAAAGTGAAGAATCAAAGTAAGAAAAGAAGATAGAATTTCAGTATTAAGGAGTATGCTTTGAGAAGTAATAAGTATTTAGAAAAGTGAAGAATCAAAGTAAGAAAAGAAGATAGAATTTCAGTTTTGAGGAGTATGCTTTGAGAAGTAATAAGTATTTAGAAAAGTGAAGAAGTTAAGTAAGAAAAGAAGATAGAATTTCAGTAATAAGGAGTATGCTTTGTTAAGTAATAAGTATTTAGAAAAGTGAAGAAGTAAAGTAAGAAAAGAATATCTAATGATAAGTTTTCGTAGCAAGCACTAAAATATAAGTTAGAATATTCAAAATGTTAGTAATTATGTCACAATTACGTATCTGTATTCGGTTTGTCAAGATATGCTTGTAGATTAAAGTTAGCCTATAGAAAAGTGAAGAAGTTAAGTAAGAAAAGAAGATAGAGTTTCAGTTTTAAGGAGTATTCTTTGAGAAGTAATAAGTATTTAGGAAAGTGAAGAAGTAAAGAAGGAAAAGAAGATAGAGTTTCAGTTTTAAGGAGTATGTTTAGAGAAGTAATAAGTATTTAGAAAAGTGAAGAAGTAAAGTAAGAAAAGAAGATAGAATTTCAGTTTAAAGAGTATGCTTTGAGAAGTAATAAGTATTTAGGAAAGTGAAGAAGTAAAGAAGGAAAAGAAGATAGAGTTTCAGTTTTAAAGAGTATTCTTTGAGAAGTAATAAGTATTTATAAAATTGAAGAAGTAAAGAAGGAAAAGAAGATAGAGTTTCAGTTTTAAAGAGTATGTTTAGAGAAGTAATAAGTATTTATAAAAGTGAAGAAGTAAAGAAGGAAAAGAAGATAGAGTTTACAGTTTTAAAGAGTATTCTTTGAGAAGTAATAAGTATTTAGAAAAGTGAAGAAGTAAAGTAAGAAAAGAAGATAGAGTTTCAGTTTTAAGGAGTATGCTTTGAGAAGTAATAAGTATTTAGGAAAGTGAAGAATCAAAGTAAGAAAAGAAGATAGAATTTCAGTTTTGAGGAGTATGCTTTGAGAAGTAATAAGTATTTAGGAAAGTGAAGAATCAAAGTAAGAAAAGAAGATAGAATTTCAGTATTAAGGAGTATGCTTTGAGAAGTAATAAGTATTTAGGAAAGTGAAGAAGTAAAGTAAGAAAAGAATATCTAATGATAAGTTTTCGTAGCAAGCACTAAAATATAAGTTAGAATATTCAAAATGTTAGTAATTATGTCACAATTACGTATCTGTATTCGGTTTGTCAAGATATGCTTGTAGATTAAAGTTAGCCTATAGAAAAGTGAAGAAGTTAAGTAAGAAAAGAAGATAGAGTTTCAGTTTTAAGGAGTATTCTTTGAGAAGTAATAAGTATTTATAAAATTGAAGAAGTAAAGAAGGAAAAGAAGATAGAGTTTCAGTTTTAAGGAGTATGTTTAGAGAAGTAATAAGTATTTAGGAAAGTGAAGAATCAAAGTAAGAAAAGAAGATAGAATTTCAGTATTAAGGAGTATGCTTTGAGAAGTAATAAGTATTTAGAAAAGTGAAGAATCAAAGTAAGAAAAGAAGATAGAATTTCAGTTTTGAGGAGTATGCTTTGAGAAGTAATAAGTATTTAGGAAAGTGAAGAATCAAAGTAAGAAAAGAAGATAGAATTTCAGTATTAAGGAGTATGCTTTGAGAAGTAATAAGTATTTAGGAAAGTGAAGAAGTAAAGTAAGAAAAGAATATCTAATGATAAGTTTTCGTAGCAAGCACTAAAATATAAGTTAGAATATTCAAAATGTTAGTAATTATGTCACAATTACGTATCTGTATTCGGTTTGTCAAGATATGCTTGTAGATTAAAGTTAGCCTATAGAAAAGTGAAGAAGTTAAGTAAGAAAAGAAGATAGAGTTTCAGTTTTAAGGAGTATTCTTTGAGAAGTAATAAGTATTTATAAAATTGAAGAAGTAAAGAAGGAAAAGAAGATAGAGTTTCAGTTTTAAGGAGTATGTTTAGAGAAGTAATAAGTATTTAGGAAAGTGAAGAATCAAAGTAAGAAAAGAAGATAGAATTTCAGTATTAAGGAGTATGCTTTGAGAAGTAATAAGTATTTAGAAAAGTGAAGAATCAAAGTAAGAAAAGAAGATAGAATTTCAGTTTTGAGGAGTATGCTTTGAGAAGTAATAAGTATTTAGAAAAGTGAAGAAGTTAAGTAAGAAAAGAAGATAGAATTTCAGTAATAAGGAGTATGCTTTGTTAAGTAATAAGTATTTAGAAAAGTGAAGAAGTAAAGTAAGAAAAGAATATCTAATGATAAGTTTTCGTAGCAAGCACTAAAATATAAGTTAGAATATTCAAAATGTTAGTAATTATGTCACAATTACGTATCTGTATTCGGTTTGTCAAGATATGCTTGTAGATTAAAGTTAGCCTATAGAAAAGTGAAGAAGTTAAGTAAGAAAAGAAGATAGAGTTTCAGTTTTAAGGAGTATTCTTTGAGAAGTAATAAGTATTTATAAAATTGAAGAAGTAAAGAAGGAAAAGAAGATAGAGTTTCAGTTTTAAGGAGTATGTTTAGAGAAGTAATAAGTATTTAGGAAAGTGAAGAATCAAAGTAAGAAAAGAAGATAGAATTTCAGTATTAAGGAGTATGCTTTGAGAAGTAATAAGTATTTAGAAAAGTGAAGAATCAAAGTAAGAAAAGAAGATAGAATTTCAGTTTTGAGGAGTATGCTTTGAGAAGTAATAAGTATTTAGGAAAGTGAAGAATCAAAGTAAGAAAAGAAGATAGAATTTCAGTATTAAGGAGTATGCTTTGAGAAGTAATAAGTATTTAGGAAAGTGAAGAAGTAAAGTAAGAAAAGAATATCTAATGATAAGTTTTCGTAGCAAGCACTAAAATATAAGTTAGAATATTCAAAATGTTAGTAATTATGTCACAATTACGTATCTGTATTCGGTTTGTCAAGATATGCTTGTAGATTAAAGTTAGCCTATAGAAAAGTGAAGAAGTTAAGTAAGAAAAGAAGATAGAGTTTCAGTTTTAAGGAGTATTCTTTGAGAAGTAATAAGTATTTATAAAATTGAAGAAGTAAAGAAGGAAAAGAAGATAGAGTTTCAGTTTTAAGGAGTATGTTTAGAGAAGTAATAAGTATTTAGGAAAGTGAAGAATCAAAGTAAGAAAAGAAGATAGAATTTCAGTATTAAGGAGTATGCTTTGAGAAGTAATAAGTATTTAGAAAAGTGAAGAATCAAAGTAAGAAAAGAAGATAGAATTTCAGTTTTGAGGAGTATGCTTTGAGAAGTAATAAGTATTTAGAAAAGTGAAGAAGTTAAGTAAGAAAAGAAGATAGAATTTCAGTAATAAGGAGTATGCTTTGTTAAGTAATAAGTATTTAGAAAAGTGAAGAAGTAAAGTAAGAAAAGAATATCTAATGATAAGTTTTCGTAGCAAGCACTAAAATATAAGTTAGAATATTCAAAATGTTAGTAATTATGTCACAATTACGTATCTGTATTCGGTTTGTCAAGATATGCTTGTAGATTAAAGTTAGCCTATAGAAAAGTGAAGAAGTTAAGTAAGAAAAGAAGATAGAGTTTCAGTTTTAAGGAGTATTCTTTGAGAAGTAATAAGTATTTATAAAATTGAAGAAGTAAAGAAGGAAAAGAAGATAGAGTTTCAGTTTTAAGGAGTATGTTTAGAGAAGTAATAAGTATTTAGGAAAGTGAAGAATCAAAGTAAGAAAAGAAGATAGAATTTCAGTATTAAGGAGTATGCTTTGAGAAGTAATAAGTATTTAGAAAAGTGAAGAATCAAAGTAAGAAAAGAAGATAGAATTTCAGTTTTGAGGAGTATGCTTTGAGAAGTAATAAGTATTTAGGAAAGTGAAGAATCAAAGTAAGAAAAGAAGATAGAATTTCAGTATTAAGGAGTATGCTTTGAGAAGTAATAAGTATTTAGGAAAGTGAAGAAGTAAAGTAAGAAAAGAATATCTAATGATAAGTTTTCGTAGCAAGCACTAAAATATAAGTTAGAATATTCAAAATGTTAGTAATTATGTCACAATTACGTATCTGTATTCGGTTTGTCAAGATATGCTTGTAGATTAAAGTTAGCCTATAGAAAAGTGAAGAAGTTAAGTAAGAAAAGAAGATAGAGTTTCAGTTTTAAGGAGTATTCTTTGAGAAGTAATAAGTATTTATAAAATTGAAGAAGTAAAGAAGGAAAAGAAGATAGAGTTTCAGTTTTAAGGAGTATGTTTAGAGAAGTAATAAGTATTTAGGAAAGTGAAGAATCAAAGTAAGAAAAGAAGATAGAATTTCAGTATTAAGGAGTATGCTTTGAGAAGTAATAAGTATTTAGAAAAGTGAAGAATCAAAGTAAGAAAAGAAGATAGAATTTCAGTTTTGAGGAGTATGCTTTGAGAAGTAATAAGTATTTAGAAAAGTGAAGAAGTTAAGTAAGAAAAGAAGATAGAATTTCAGTAATAAGGAGTATGCTTTGTTAAGTAATAAGTATTTAGAAAAGTGAAGAAGTAAAGTAAGAAAAGAATATCTAATGATAAGTTTTCGTAGCAAGCACTAAAATATAAGTTAGAATATTCAAAATGTTAGTAATTATGTCACAATTACGTATCTGTATTCGGTTTGTCAAGATATGCTTGTAGATTAAAGTTAGCCTATAGAAAAGTGAAGAAGTTAAGTAAGAAAAGAAGATAGAGTTTCAGTTTTAAGGAGTATTCTTTGAGAAGTAATAAGTATTTATAAAATTGAAGAAGTAAAGAAGGAAAAGAAGATAGAGTTTCAGTTTTAAGGAGTATGTTTAGAGAAGTAATAAGTATTTAGGAAAGTGAAGAATCAAAGTAAGAAAAGAAGATAGAATTTCAGTATTAAGGAGTATGCTTTGAGAAGTAATAAGTATTTAGAAAAGTGAAGAATCAAAGTAAGAAAAGAAGATAGAATTTCAGTTTTGAGGAGTATGCTTTGAGAAGTAATAAGTATTTAGGAAAGTGAAGAATCAAAGTAAGAAAAGAAGATAGAATTTCAGTATTAAGGAGTATGCTTTGAGAAGTAATAAGTATTTAGGAAAGTGAAGAAGTAAAGTAAGAAAAGAATATCTAATGATAAGTTTTCGTAGCAAGCACTAAAATATAAGTTAGAATATTCAAAATGTTAGTAATTATGTCACAATTACGTATCTGTATTCGGTTTGTCAAGATATGCTTGTAGATTAAAGTTAGCCTATAGAAAAGTGAAGAAGTTAAGTAAGAAAAGAAGATAGAGTTTCAGTTTTAAGGAGTATTCTTTGAGAAGTAATAAGTATTTATAAAATTGAAGAAGTAAAGAAGGAAAAGAAGATAGAGTTTCAGTTTTAAGGAGTATGTTTAGAGAAGTAATAAGTATTTAGGAAAGTGAAGAATCAAAGTAAGAAAAGAAGATAGAATTTCAGTATTAAGGAGTATGCTTTGAGAAGTAATAAGTATTTAGAAAAGTGAAGAATCAAAGTAAGAAAAGAAGATAGAATTTCAGTTTTGAGGAGTATGCTTTGAGAAGTAATAAGTATTTAGAAAAGTGAAGAAGTTAAGTAAGAAAAGAAGATAGAATTTCAGTAATAAGGAGTATGCTTTGTTAAGTAATAAGTATTTAGAAAAGTGAAGAAGTAAAGTAAGAAAAGAATATCTAATGATAAGTTTTCGTAGCAAGCACTAAAATATAAGTTAGAATATTCAAAATGTTAGTAATTATGTCACAATTACGTATCTGTATTCGGTTTGTCAAGATATGCTTGTAGATTAAAGTTAGCCTATAGAAAAGTGAAGAAGTTAAGTAAGAAAAGAAGATAGAGTTTCAGTTTTAAGGAGTATTCTTTGAGAAGTAATAAGTATTTATAAAATTGAAGAAGTAAAGAAGGAAAAGAAGATAGAGTTTCAGTTTTAAGGAGTATGTTTAGAGAAGTAATAAGTATTTAGGAAAGTGAAGAAGTTAAGTAAGAAAAGAAGATAGAATTTCAGTAATAAGGAGTATGCTTTGTTAAGTAATAAGTATTTAGAAAAGTGAAGAAGTAAAGTAAGAAAAGAATATCTAATGATAAGTTTTCGTAGCAAGCACTAAAATATAAGTTAGAATATTCAAAATGTTAGTAATTATGTCACAATTACGTATCTGTATTCGGTTTGTCAAGATATGCTTGTAGATTAAAGTTAGCCTATAGAAAAGTGAAGAAGTTAAGTAAGAAAAGAAGATAGAGTTTCAGTTTTAAGGAGTATTCTTTGAGAAGTAATAAGTATTTATAAAATTGAAGAAGTAAAGAAGGAAAAGAAGATAGAGTTTCAGTTTTAAGGAGTATGTTTAGAGAAGTAATAAGTATTTAGGAAAGTGAAGAATCAAAGTAAGAAAAGAAGATAGAATTTCAGTATTAAGGAGTATGCTTTGAGAAGTAATAAGTATTTAGAAAAGTGAAGAATCAAAGTAAGAAAAGAAGATAGAATTTCAGTTTTGAGGAGTATGCTTTGAGAAGTAATAAGTATTTAGAAAAGTGAAGAAGTTAAGTAAGAAAAGAAGATAGAATTTCAGTAATAAGGAGTATGCTTTGTTAAGTAATAAGTATTTAGAAAAGTGAAGAAGTAAAGTAAGAAAAGAATATCTAATGATAAGTTTTCGTAGCAAGCACTAAAATATAAGTTAGAATATTCAAAATGTTAGTAATTATGTCACAATTACGTATCTGTATTCGGTTTGTCAAGATATGCTTGTAGATTAAAGTTAGCCTATAGAAAAGTGAAGAAGTTAAGTAAGAAAAGAAGATAGAGTTTCAGTTTTAAGGAGTATTCTTTGAGAAGTAATAAGTATTTATAAAATTGAAGAAGTAAAGAAGGAAAAGAAGATAGAGTTTCAGTTTTAAGGAGTATGTTTAGAGAAGTAATAAGTATTTAGGAAAGTGAAGAATCAAAGTAAGAAAAGAAGATAGAATTTCAGTATTAAGGAGTATGCTTTGAGAAGTAATAAGTATTTAGAAAAGTGAAGAATCAAAGTAAGAAAAGAAGATAGAATTTCAGTTTTGAGGAGTATGCTTTGAGAAGTAATAAGTATTTAGAAAAGTGAAGAAGTTAAGTAAGAAAAGAAGATAGAATTTCAGTAATAAGGAGTATGCTTTGTTAAGTAATAAGTATTTAGAAAAGTGAAGAAGTAAAGTAAGAAAAGAATATCTAATGATAAGTTTTCGTAGCAAGCACTAAAATATAAGTTAGAATATTCAAAATGTTAGTAATTATGTCACAATTACGTATCTGTATTCGGTTTGTCAAGATATGCTTGTAGATTAAAGTTAGCCTATAGAAAAGTGAAGAAGTTAAGTAAGAAAAGAAGATAGAGTTTCAGTTTTAAGGAGTATTCTTTGAGAAGTAATAAGTATTTATAAAATTGAAGAAGTAAAGAAGGAAAAGAAGATAGAGTTTCAGTTTTAAGGAGTATGTTTAGAGAAGTAATAAGTATTTAGGAAAGTGAAGAATCAAAGTAAGAAAAGAAGATAGAATTTCAGTATTAAGGAGTATGCTTTGAGAAGTAATAAGTATTTAGAAAAGTGAAGAATCAAAGTAAGAAAAGAAGATAGAATTTCAGTTTTGAGGAGTATGCTTTGAGAAGTAATAAGTATTTAGGAAAGTGAAGAATCAAAGTAAGAAAAGAAGATAGAATTTCAGTATTAAGGAGTATGCTTTGAGAAGTAATAAGTATTTAGGAAAGTGAAGAAGTAAAGTAAGAAAAGAATATCTAATGATAAGTTTTCGTAGCAAGCACTAAAATATAAGTTAGAATATTCAAAATGTTAGTAATTATGTCACAATTACGTATCTGTATTCGGTTTGTCAAGATATGCTTGTAGATTAAAGTTAGCCTATAGAAAAGTGAAGAAGTTAAGTAAGAAAAGAAGATAGAGTTTCAGTTTTAAGGAGTATTCTTTGAGAAGTAATAAGTATTTATAAAATTGAAGAAGTAAAGAAGGAAAAGAAGATAGAGTTTCAGTTTTAAGGAGTATGTTTAGAGAAGTAATAAGTATTTAGGAAAGTGAAGAATCAAAGTAAGAAAAGAAGATAGAATTTCAGTATTAAGGAGTATGCTTTGAGAAGTAATAAGTATTTAGAAAAGTGAAGAATCAAAGTAAGAAAAGAAGATAGAATTTCAGTTTTGAGGAGTATGCTTTGAGAAGTAATAAGTATTTAGAAAAGTGAAGAAGTTAAGTAAGAAAAGAAGATAGAATTTCAGTAATAAGGAGTATGCTTTGTTAAGTAATAAGTATTTAGAAAAGTGAAGAAGTAAAGTAAGAAAAGAATATCTAATGATAAGTTTTCGTAGCAAGCACTAAAATATAAGTTAGAATATTCAAAATGTTAGTAATTATGTCACAATTACGTATCTGTATTCGGTTTGTCAAGATATGCTTGTAGATTAAAGTTAGCCTATAGAAAAGTGAAGAAGTTAAGTAAGAAAAGAAGATAGAGTTTCAGTTTTAAGGAGTATTCTTTGAGAAGTAATAAGTATTTATAAAATTGAAGAAGTAAAGAAGGAAAAGAAGATAGAGTTTCAGTTTTAAGGAGTATGTTTAGAGAAGTAATAAGTATTTAGGAAAGTGAAGAATCAAAGTAAGAAAAGAAGATAGAATTTCAGTATTAAGGAGTATGCTTTGAGAAGTAATAAGTATTTAGAAAAGTGAAGAATCAAAGTAAGAAAAGAAGATAGAATTTCAGTTTTGAGGAGTATGCTTTGAGAAGTAATAAGTATTTAGAAAAGTGAAGAAGTTAAGTAAGAAAAGAAGATAGAATTTCAGTAATAAGGAGTATGCTTTGTTAAGTAATAAGTATTTAGAAAAGTGAAGAAGTAAAGTAAGAAAAGAATATCTAATGATAAGTTTTCGTAGCAAGCACTAAAATATAAGTTAGAATATTCAAAATGTTAGTAATTATGTCACAATTACGTATCTGTATTCGGTTTGTCAAGATATGCTTGTAGATTAAAGTTAGCCTATAGAAAAGTGAAGAAGTTAAGTAAGAAAAGAAGATAGAGTTTCAGTTTTAAGGAGTATTCTTTGAGAAGTAATAAGTATTTATAAAATTGAAGAAGTAAAGAAGGAAAAGAAGATAGAGTTTCAGTTTTAAGGAGTATGTTTAGAGAAGTAATAAGTATTTAGGAAAGTGAAGAATCAAAGTAAGAAAAGAAGATAGAATTTCAGTATTAAGGAGTATGCTTTGAGAAGTAATAAGTATTTAGAAAAGTGAAGAATCAAAGTAAGAAAAGAAGATAGAATTTCAGTTTTGAGGAGTATGCTTTGAGAAGTAATAAGTATTTAGAAAAGTGAAGAATCAAAGTAAGAAAAGAAGATAGAATTTCAGTATTAAGGAGTATGCTTTGAGAAGTAATAAGTATTTAGGAAAGTGAAGAAGTAAAGTAAGAAAAGAATATCTAATGATAAGTTTTCGTAGCAAGCACTAAAATATAAGTTAGAATATTCAAAATGTTAGTAATTATGTCACAATTACGTATCTGTATTCGGTTTGTCAAGATATGCTTGTAGATTAAAGTTAGCCTATAGAAAAGTGAAGAAGTTAAGTAAGAAAAGAAGATAGAGTTTCAGTTTTAAGGAGTATTCTTTGAGAAGTAATAAGTATTTATAAAATTGAAGAAGTAAAGAAGGAAAAGAAGATAGAGTTTCAGTTTTAAGGAGTATGTTTAGAGAAGTAATAAGTATTTAGGAAAGTGAAGAATCAAAGTAAGAAAAGAAGATAGAATTTCAGTATTAAGGAGTATGCTTTGAGAAGTAATAAGTATTTAGAAAAGTGAAGAATCAAAGTAAGAAAAGAAGATAGAATTTCAGTTTTGAGGAGTATGCTTTGAGAAGTAATAAGTATTTAGAAAAGTGAAGAAGTTAAGTAAGAAAAGAAGATAGAATTTCAGTAATAAGGAGTATGCTTTGTTAAGTAATAAGTATTTAGAAAAGTGAAGAAGTAAAGTAAGAAAAGAATATCTAATGATAAGTTTTCGTAGCAAGCACTAAAATATAAGTTAGAATATTCAAAATGTTAGTAATTATGTCACAATTACGTATCTGTATTCGGTTTGTCAAGATATGCTTGTAGATTAAAGTTAGCCTATAGAAAAGTGAAGAAGTTAAGTAAGAAAAGAAGATAGAGTTTCAGTTTTAAGGAGTATTCTTTGAGAAGTAATAAGTATTTATAAAATTGAAGAAGTAAAGAAGGAAAAGAAGATAGAGTTTCAGTTTTAAGGAGTATGTTTAGAGAAGTAATAAGTATTTAGGAAAGTGAAGAAGTTAAGTAAGAAAAGAAGATAGAATTTCAGTAATAAGGAGTATGCTTTGTTAAGTAATAAGTATTTAGAAAAGTGAAGAAGTAAAGTAAGAAAAGAATATCTAATGATAAGTTTTCGTAGCAAGCACTAAAATATAAGTTAGAATATTCAAAATGTTAGTAATTATGTCACAATTACGTATCTGTATTCGGTTTGTCAAGATATGCTTGTAGATTAAAGTTAGCCTATAGAAAAGTGAAGAAGTTAAGTAAGAAAAGAAGATAGAGTTTCAGTTTTAAGGAGTATTCTTTGAGAAGTAATAAGTATTTATAAAATTGAAGAAGTAAAGAAGGAAAAGAAGATAGAGTTTCAGTTTTAAGGAGTATGTTTAGAGAAGTAATAAGTATTTAGGAAAGTGAAGAAGTTAAGTAAGAAAAGAAGATAGAATTTCAGTAATAAGGAGTATGCTTTGTTAAGTAATAAGTATTTAGAAAAGTGAAGAAGTAAAGTAAGAAAAGAATATCTAATGATAAGTTTTCGTAGCAAGCACTAAAATATAAGTTAGAATATTCAAAATGTTAGTAATTATGTCACAATTACGTATCTGTATTCGGTTTGTCAAGATATGCTTGTAGATTAAAGTTAGCCTATAGAAAAGTGAAGAAGTTAAGTAAGAAAAGAAGATAGAGTTTCAGTTTTAAGGAGTATTCTTTGAGAAGTAATAAGTATTTATAAAATTGAAGAAGTAAAGAAGGAAAAGAAGATAGAGTTTCAGTTTTAAGGAGTATGTTTAGAGAAGTAATAAGTATTTAGGAAAGTGAAGAATCAAAGTAAGAAAAGAAGATAGAGTTTCAGTTTTAAGGAGTATTCTTTGAGAAGTAATAAGTATTTATAAAATTGAAGAAGTAAAGAAGGAAAAGAAGATAGAGTTTCAGTTTTAAGGAGTATGTTTAGAGAAGTAATAAGTATTTAGGAAAGTGAAGAAGTTAAGTAAGAAAAGAAGATAGAATTTCAGTAATAAGGAGTATGCTTTGTTAAGTAATAAGTATTTAGAAAAGTGAAGAAGTAAAGTAAGAAAAGAATATCTAATGATAAGTTTTCGTAGCAAGCACTAAAATATAAGTTAGAATATTCAAAATGTTAGTAATTATGTCACAATTACGTATCTGTATTCGGTTTGTCAAGATATGCTTGTAGATTAAAGTTAGCCTATAGAAAAGTGAAGAAGTTAAGTAAGAAAAGAAGATAGAGTTTCAGTTTTAAGGAGTATTCTTTGAGAAGTAATAAGTATTTATAAAATTGAAGAAGTAAAGAAGGAAAAGAAGATAGAGTTTCAGTTTTAAGGAGTATGTTTAGAGAAGTAATAAGTATTTAGGAAAGTGAAGAATCAAAGTAAGAAAAGAAGATAGAATTTCAGTATTAAGGAGTATGCTTTGAGAAGTAATAAGTATTTAGAAAAGTGAAGAATCAAAGTAAGAAAAGAAGATAGAATTTCAGTTTTGAGGAGTATGCTTTGAGAAGTAATAAGTATTTAGAAAAGTGAAGAAGTTAAGTAAGAAAAGAAGATAGAATTTCAGTAATAAGGAGTATGCTTTGTTAAGTAATAAGTATTTAGAAAAGTGAAGAAGTAAAGTAAGAAAAGAATATCTAATGATAAGTTTTCGTAGCAAGCACTAAAATATAAGTTAGAATATTCAAAATGTTAGTAATTATGTCACAATTACGTATCTGTATTCGGTTTGTCAAGATATGCTTGTAGATTAAAGTTAGCCTATAGAAAAGTGAAGAAGTTAAGTAAGAAAAGAAGATAGAGTTTCAGTTTTAAGGAGTATTCTTTGAGAAGTAATAAGTATTTATAAAATTGAAGAAGTAAAGAAGGAAAAGAAGATAGAGTTTCAGTTTTAAGGAGTATGTTTAGAGAAGTAATAAGTATTTAGGAAAGTGAAGAAGTTAAGTAAGAAAAGAAGATAGAATTTCAGTAATAAGGAGTATGCTTTGTTAAGTAATAAGTATTTAGAAAAGTGAAGAAGTAAAGTAAGAAAAGAATATCTAATGATAAGTTTTCGTAGCAAGCACTAAAATATAAGTTAGAATATTCAAAATGTTAGTAATTATGTCACAATTACGTATCTGTATTCGGTTTGTCAAGATATGCTTGTAGATTAAAGTTAGCCTATAGAAAAGTGAAGAAGTTAAGTAAGAAAAGAAGATAGAGTTTCAGTTTTAAGGAGTATTCTTTGAGAAGTAATAAGTATTTATAAAATTGAAGAAGTAAAGAAGGAAAAGAAGATAGAGTTTCAGTTTTAAGGAGTATGTTTAGAGAAGTAATAAGTATTTAGGAAAGTGAAGAATCAAAGTAAGAAAAGAAGATAGAATTTCAGTATTAAGGAGTATGCTTTGAGAAGTAATAAGTATTTAGAAAAGTGAAGAATCAAAGTAAGAAAAGAAGATAGAATTTCAGTTTTGAGGAGTATGCTTTGAGAAGTAATAAGTATTTAGAAAAGTGAAGAAGTTAAGTAAGAAAAGAAGATAGAATTTCAGTAATAAGGAGTATGCTTTGTTAAGTAATAAGTATTTAGAAAAGTGAAGAAGTAAAGTAAGAAAAGAATATCTAATGATAAGTTTTCGTAGCAAGCACTAAAATATAAGTTAGAATATTCAAAATGTTAGTAATTATGTCACAATTACGTATCTGTATTCGGTTTGTCAAGATATGCTTGTAGATTAAAGTTAGCCTATAGAAAAGTGAAGAAGTTAAGTAAGAAAAGAAGATAGAGTTTCAGTTTTAAGGAGTATTCTTTGAGAAGTAATAAGTATTTATAAAATTGAAGAAGTAAAGAAGGAAAAGAAGATAGAGTTTCAGTTTTAAGGAGTATGTTTAGAGAAGTAATAAGTATTTAGGAAAGTGAAGAATCAAAGTAAGAAAAGAAGATAGAATTTCAGTATTAAGGAGTATGCTTTGAGAAGTAATAAGTATTTAGAAAAGTGAAGAATCAAAGTAAGAAAAGAAGATAGAATTTCAGTTTTGAGGAGTATGCTTTGAGAAGTAATAAGTATTTAGGAAAGTGAAGAATCAAAGTAAGAAAAGAAGATAGAATTTCAGTATTAAGGAGTATGCTTTGAGAAGTAATAAGTATTTAGGAAAGTGAAGAAGTAAAGTAAGAAAAGAATATCTAATGATAAGTTTTCGTAGCAAGCACTAAAATATAAGTTAGAATATTCAAAATGTTAGTAATTATGTCACAATTACGTATCTGTATTCGGTTTGTCAAGATATGCTTGTAGATTAAAGTTAGCCTATAGAAAAGTGAAGAAGTTAAGTAAGAAAAGAAGATAGAGTTTCAGTTTTAAGGAGTATTCTTTGAGAAGTAATAAGTATTTATAAAATTGAAGAAGTAAAGAAGGAAAAGAAGATAGAGTTTCAGTTTTAAGGAGTATGTTTAGAGAAGTAATAAGTATTTAGGAAAGTGAAGAATCAAAGTAAGAAAAGAAGATAGAATTTCAGTATTAAGGAGTATTCTTTGAGAAGTAATAAGTATTTATAAAATTGAAGAAGTAAAGAAGGAAAAGAAGATAGAGTTTCAGTTTTAAGGAGTATGTTTAGAGAAGTAATAAGTATTTAGGAAAGTGAAGAAGTTAAGTAAGAAAAGAAGATAGAATTTCAGTAATAAGGAGTATGCTTTGTTAAGTAATAAGTATTTAGAAAAGTGAAGAAGTAAAGTAAGAAAAGAATATCTAATGATAAGTTTTCGTAGCAAGCACTAAAATATAAGTTAGAATATTCAAAATGTTAGTAATTATGTCACAATTACGTATCTGTATTCGGTTTGTCAAGATATGCTTGTAGATTAAAGTTAGCCTATAGAAAAGTGAAGAAGTTAAGTAAGAAAAGAAGATAGAGTTTCAGTTTTAAGGAGTATTCTTTGAGAAGTAATAAGTATTTATAAAATTGAAGAAGTAAAGAAGGAAAAGAAGATAGAGTTTCAGTTTTAAGGAGTATGTTTAGAGAAGTAATAAGTATTTAGGAAAGTGAAGAATCAAAGTAAGAAAAGAAGATAGAATTTCAGTATTAAGGAGTATGCTTTGAGAAGTAATAAGTATTTAGAAAAGTGAAGAATCAAAGTAAGAAAAGAAGATAGAATTTCAGTTTTGAGGAGTATGCTTTGAGAAGTAATAAGTATTTAGAAAAGTGAAGAAGTTAAGTAAGAAAAGAAGATAGAATTTCAGTAATAAGGAGTATGCTTTGTTAAGTAATAAGTATTTAGAAAAGTGAAGAAGTAAAGTAAGAAAAGAATATCTAATGATAAGTTTTCGTAGCAAGCACTAAAATATAAGTTAGAATATTCAAAATGTTAGTAATTATGTCACAATTACGTATCTGTATTCGGTTTGTCAAGATATGCTTGTAGATTAAAGTTAGCCTATAGAAAAGTGAAGAAGTTAAGTAAGAAAAGAAGATAGAGTTTCAGTTTTAAGGAGTATTCTTTGAGAAGTAATAAGTATTTATAAAATTGAAGAAGTAAAGAAGGAAAAGAAGATAGAGTTTCAGTTTTAAGGAGTATGTTTAGAGAAGTAATAAGTATTTAGGAAAGTGAAGAATCAAAGTAAGAAAAGAAGATAGAATTTCAGTATTAAGGAGTATGCTTTGAGAAGTAATAAGTATTTAGAAAAGTGAAGAATCAAAGTAAGAAAAGAAGATAGAATTTCAGTTTTGAGGAGTATGCTTTGAGAAGTAATAAGTATTTAGGAAAGTGAAGAATCAAAGTAAGAAAAGAAGATAGAATTTCAGTATTAAGGAGTATGCTTTGAGAAGTAATAAGTATTTAGGAAAGTGAAGAAGTAAAGTAAGAAAAGAATATCTAATGATAAGTTTTCGTAGCAAGCACTAAAATATAAGTTAGAATATTCAAAATGTTAGTAATTATGTCACAATTACGTATCTGTATTCGGTTTGTCAAGATATGCTTGTAGATTAAAGTTAGCCTATAGAAAAGTGAAGAAGTTAAGTAAGAAAAGAAGATAGAGTTTCAGTTTTAAGGAGTATTCTTTGAGAAGTAATAAGTATTTATAAAATTGAAGAAGTAAAGAAGGAAAAGAAGATAGAGTTTCAGTTTTAAGGAGTATGTTTAGAGAAGTAATAAGTATTTAGGAAAGTGAAGAATCAAAGTAAGAAAAGAAGATAGAATTTCAGTATTAAGGAGTATGCTTTGAGAAGTAATAAGTATTTAGAAAAGTGAAGAATCAAAGTAAGAAAAGAAGATAGAATTTCAGTTTTGAGGAGTATGCTTTGAGAAGTAATAAGTATTTAGGAAAGTGAAGAAGTTAAGTAAGAAAAGAAGATAGAATTTCAGTAATAAGGAGTATGCTTTGTTAAGTAATAAGTATTTAGAAAAGTGAAGAAGTAAAGTAAGAAAAGAATATCTAATGATAAGTTTTCGTAGCAAGCACTAAAATATAAGTTAGAATATTCAAAATGTTAGTAATTATGTCACAATTACGTATCTGTATTCGGTTTGTCAAGATATGCTTGTAGATTAAAGTTAGCCTATAGAAAAGTGAAGAAGTTAAGTAAGAAAAGAAGATAGAGTTTCAGTTTTAAGGAGTATTCTTTGAGAAGTAATAAGTATTTATAAAATTGAAGAAGTAAAGAAGGAAAAGAAGATAGAGTTTCAGTTTTAAGGAGTATGTTTAGAGAAGTAATAAGTATTTAGGAAAGTGAAGAATCAAAGTAAGAAAAGAAGATAGAATTTCAGTATTAAGGAGTATGCTTTGAGAAGTAATAAGTATTTAGAAAAGTGAAGAATCAAAGTAAGAAAAGAAGATAGAATTTCAGTTTTGAGGAGTATGCTTTGAGAAGTAATAAGTATTTAGAAAAGTGAAGAAGTTAAGTAAGAAAAGAAGATAGAATTTCAGTAATAAGGAGTATGCTTTGTTAAGTAATAAGTATTTAGAAAAGTGAAGAAGTAAAGTAAGAAAAGAATATCTAATGATAAGTTTTCGTAGCAAGCACTAAAATATAAGTTAGAATATTCAAAATGTTAGTAATTATGTCACAATTACGTATCTGTATTCGGTTTGTCAAGATATGCTTGTAGATTAAAGTTAGCCTATAGAAAAGTGAAGAAGTTAAGTAAGAAAAGAAGATAGAGTTTCAGTTTTAAGGAGTATTCTTTGAGAAGTAATAAGTATTTATAAAATTGAAGAAGTAAAGAAGGAAAAGAAGATAGAGTTTCAGTTTTAAGGAGTATGTTTAGAGAAGTAATAAGTATTTAGGAAAGTGAAGAATCAAAGTAAGAAAAGAAGATAGAATTTCAGTATTAAGGAGTATGCTTTGAGAAGTAATAAGTATTTAGAAAAGTGAAGAATCAAAGTAAGAAAAGAAGATAGAATTTCAGTTTTGAGGAGTATGCTTTGAGAAGTAATAAGTATTTAGGAAAGTGAAGAATCAAAGTAAGAAAAGAAGATAGAATTTCAGTATTAAGGAGTATGCTTTGAGAAGTAATAAGTATTTAGGAAAGTGAAGAAGTAAAGTAAGAAAAGAATATCTAATGATAAGTTTTCGTAGCAAGCACTAAAATATAAGTTAGAATATTCAAAATGTTAGTAATTATGTCACAATTACGTATCTGTATTCGGTTTGTCAAGATATGCTTGTAGATTAAAGTTAGCCTATAGAAAAGTGAAGAAGTTAAGTAAGAAAAGAAGATAGAGTTTCAGTTTTAAGGAGTATTCTTTGAGAAGTAATAAGTATTTATAAAATTGAAGAAGTAAAGAAGGAAAAGAAGATAGAGTTTCAGTTTTAAGGAGTATGTTTAGAGAAGTAATAAGTATTTAGGAAAGTGAAGAATCAAAGTAAGAAAAGAAGATAGAATTTCAGTATTAAGGAGTATGCTTTGAGAAGTAATAAGTATTTAGAAAAGTGAAGAATCAAAGTAAGAAAAGAAGATAGAATTTCAGTTTTGAGGAGTATGCTTTGAGAAGTAATAAGTATTTAGAAAAGTGAAGAAGTTAAGTAAGAAAAGAAGATAGAATTTCAGTAATAAGGAGTATGCTTTGTTAAGTAATAAGTATTTAGAAAAGTGAAGAAGTAAAGTAAGAAAAGAATATCTAATGATAAGTTTTCGTAGCAAGCACTAAAATATAAGTTAGAATATTCAAAATGTTAGTAATTATGTCACAATTACGTATCTGTATTCGGTTTGTCAAGATATGCTTGTAGATTAAAGTTAGCCTATAGAAAAGTGAAGAAGTTAAGTAAGAAAAGAAGATAGAGTTTCAGTTTTAAGGAGTATTCTTTGAGAAGTAATAAGTATTTATAAAATTGAAGAAGTAAAGAAGGAAAAGAAGATAGAGTTTCAGTTTTAAGGAGTATGTTTAGAGAAGTAATAAGTATTTAGGAAAGTGAAGAATCAAAGTAAGAAAAGAAGATAGAATTTCAGTATTAAGGAGTATGCTTTGAGAAGTAATAAGTATTTAGAAAAGTGAAGAATCAAAGTAAGAAAAGAAGATAGAATTTCAGTTTTGAGGAGTATGCTTTGAGAAGTAATAAGTATTTAGAAAAGTGAAGAAGTTAAGTAAGAAAAGAAGATAGAATTTCAGTAATAAGGAGTATGCTTTGTTAAGTAATAAGTATTTAGAAAAGTGAAGAAGTAAAGTAAGAAAAGAATATCTAATGATAAGTTTTCGTAGCAAGCACTAAAATATAAGTTAGAATATTCAAAATGTTAGTAATTATGTCACAATTACGTATCTGTATTCGGTTTGTCAAGATATGCTTGTAGATTAAAGTTAGCCTATAGAAAAGTGAAGAAGTTAAGTAAGAAAAGAAGATAGAGTTTCAGTTTTAAGGAGTATTCTTTGAGAAGTAATAAGTATTTATAAAATTGAAGAAGTAAAGAAGGAAAAGAAGATAGAGTTTCAGTTTTAAGGAGTATGTTTAGAGAAGTAATAAGTATTTAGGAAAGTGAAGAATCAAAGTAAGAAAAGAAGATAGAATTTCAGTATTAAGGAGTATGCTTTGAGAAGTAATAAGTATTTAGAAAAGTGAAGAATCAAAGTAAGAAAAGAAGATAGAATTTCAGTTTTGAGGAGTATGCTTTGAGAAGTAATAAGTATTTAGGAAAGTGAAGAATCAAAGTAAGAAAAGAAGATAGAATTTCAGTATTAAGGAGTATGCTTTGAGAAGTAATAAGTATTTAGGAAAGTGAAGAAGTAAAGTAAGAAAAGAATATCTAATGATAAGTTTTCGTAGCAAGCACTAAAATATAAGTTAGAATATTCAAAATGTTAGTAATTATGTCACAATTACGTATCTGTATTCGGTTTGTCAAGATATGCTTGTAGATTAAAGTTAGCCTATAGAAAAGTGAAGAAGTTAAGTAAGAAAAGAAGATAGAGTTTCAGTTTTAAGGAGTATTCTTTGAGAAGTAATAAGTATTTATAAAATTGAAGAAGTAAAGAAGGAAAAGAAGATAGAGTTTCAGTTTTAAGGAGTATGTTTAGAGAAGTAATAAGTATTTAGGAAAGTGAAGAATCAAAGTAAGAAAAGAAGATAGAATTTCAGTATTAAGGAGTATGCTTTGAGAAGTAATAAGTATTTAGAAAAGTGAAGAATCAAAGTAAGAAAAGAAGATAGAATTTCAGTTTTGAGGAGTATGCTTTGAGAAGTAATAAGTATTTAGAAAAGTGAAGAAGTTAAGTAAGAAAAGAAGATAGAATTTCAGTAATAAGGAGTATGCTTTGTTAAGTAATAAGTATTTAGAAAAGTGAAGAAGTAAAGTAAGAAAAGAATATCTAATGATAAGTTTTCGTAGCAAGCACTAAAATATAAGTTAGAATATTCAAAATGTTAGTAATTATGTCACAATTACGTATCTGTATTCGGTTTGTCAAGATATGCTTGTAGATTAAAGTTAGCCTATAGAAAAGTGAAGAAGTTAAGTAAGAAAAGAAGATAGAGTTTCAGTTTTAAGGAGTATTCTTTGAGAAGTAATAAGTATTTATAAAATTGAAGAAGTAAAGAAGGAAAAGAAGATAGAGTTTCAGTTTTAAGGAGTATGTTTAGAGAAGTAATAAGTATTTAGGAAAGTGAAGAATCAAAGTAAGAAAAGAAGATAGAATTTCAGTATTAAGGAGTATGCTTTGAGAAGTAATAAGTATTTAGAAAAGTGAAGAATCAAAGTAAGAAAAGAAGATAGAATTTCAGTTTTGAGGAGTATGCTTTGAGAAGTAATAAGTATTTAGAAAAGTGAAGAAGTTAAGTAAGAAAAGAAGATAGAATTTCAGTAATAAGGAGTATGCTTTGTTAAGTAATAAGTATTTAGAAAAGTGAAGAAGTAAAGTAAGAAAAGAATATCTAATGATAAGTTTTCGTAGCAAGCACTAAAATATAAGTTAGAATATTCAAAATGTTAGTAATTATGTCACAATTACGTATCTGTATTCGGTTTGTCAAGATATGCTTGTAGATTAAAGTTAGCCTATAGAAAAGTGAAGAAGTTAAGTAAGAAAAGAAGATAGAGTTTCAGTTTTAAGGAGTATTCTTTGAGAAGTAATAAGTATTTATAAAATTGAAGAAGTAAAGAAGGAAAAGAAGATAGAGTTTCAGTTTTAAGGAGTATGTTTAGAGAAGTAATAAGTATTTAGGAAAGTGAAGAATCAAAGTAAGAAAAGAAGATAGAATTTCAGTATTAAGGAGTATGCTTTGAGAAGTAATAAGTATTTAGAAAAGTGAAGAATCAAAGTAAGAAAAGAAGATAGAATTTCAGTTTTGAGGAGTATGCTTTGAGAAGTAATAAGTATTTAGGAAAGTGAAGAATCAAAGTAAGAAAAGAAGATAGAATTTCAGTATTAAGGAGTATGCTTTGAGAAGTAATAAGTATTTAGGAAAGTGAAGAAGTAAAGTAAGAAAAGAATATCTAATGATAAGTTTTCGTAGCAAGCACTAAAATATAAGTTAGAATATTCAAAATGTTAGTAATTATGTCACAATTACGTATCTGTATTCGGTTTGTCAAGATATGCTTGTAGATTAAAGTTAGCCTATAGAAAAGTGAAGAAGTTAAGTAAGAAAAGAAGATAGAGTTTCAGTTTTAAGGAGTATTCTTTGAGAAGTAATAAGTATTTATAAAATTGAAGAAGTAAAGAAGGAAAAGAAGATAGAGTTTCAGTTTTAAGGAGTATGTTTAGAGAAGTAATAAGTATTTAGAAAAGTGAAGAAGTAAAGTAAGAAAAGAAGATAGAATTTCAGTTTAAAGAGTATGCTTTGAGAAGTAATAAGTATTTAGGAAAGTGAAGAAGTAAAGAAGGAAAAGAAGATAGAGTTTCAGTTTTAAAGAGTATTCTTTGAGAAGTAATAAGTATTTATAAAATTGAAGAAGTAAAGAAGGAAAAGAAGATAGAGTTTCAGTTTTAAAGAGTATGTTTAGAGAAGTAATAAGTATTTATAAAAGTGAAGAAGTAAAGAAGGAAAAGAAGATAGAGTTTACAGTTTTAAAGAGTATTCTTTGAGAAGTAATAAGTATTTAGAAAAGTGAAGAAGTAAAGTAAGAAAAGAAGATAGAGTTTCAGTTTTAAGGAGTATGCTTTGAGAAGTAATAAGTATTTAGGAAAGTGAAGAATCAAAGTAAGAAAAGAAGATAGAATTTCAGTTTTGAGGAGTATGCTTTGAGAAGTAATAAGTATTTAGGAAAGTGAAGAATCAAAGTAAGAAAAGAAGATAGAATTTCAGTATTAAGGAGTATGCTTTGAGAAGTAATAAGTATTTAGGAAAGTGAAGAAGTAAAGTAAGAAAAGAATATCTAATGATAAGTTTTCGTAGCAAGCACTAAAATATAAGTTAGAATATTCAAAATGTTAGTAATTATGTCACAATTACGTATCTGTATTCGGTTTGTCAAGATATGCTTGTAGATTAAAGTTAGCCTATAGAAAAGTGAAGAAGTTAAGTAAGAAAAGAAGATAGAGTTTCAGTTTTAAGGAGTATTCTTTGAGAAGTAATAAGTATTTATAAAATTGAAGAAGTAAAGAAGGAAAAGAAGATAGAGTTTCAGTTTTAAGGAGTATGTTTAGAGAAGTAATAAGTATTTAGGAAAGTGAAGAATCAAAGTAAGAAAAGAAGATAGAATTTCAGTATTAAGGAGTATGCTTTGAGAAGTAATAAGTATTTAGAAAAGTGAAGAATCAAAGTAAGAAAAGAAGATAGAATTTCAGTTTTGAGGAGTATGCTTTGAGAAGTAATAAGTATTTAGGAAAGTGAAGAATCAAAGTAAGAAAAGAAGATAGAATTTCAGTATTAAGGAGTATGCTTTGAGAAGTAATAAGTATTTAGGAAAGTGAAGAAGTAAAGTAAGAAAAGAATATCTAATGATAAGTTTTCGTAGCAAGCACTAAAATATAAGTTAGAATATTCAAAATGTTAGTAATTATGTCACAATTACGTATCTGTATTCGGTTTGTCAAGATATGCTTGTAGATTAAAGTTAGCCTATAGAAAAGTGAAGAAGTTAAGTAAGAAAAGAAGATAGAGTTTCAGTTTTAAGGAGTATTCTTTGAGAAGTAATAAGTATTTATAAAATTGAAGAAGTAAAGAAGGAAAAGAAGATAGAGTTTCAGTTTTAAGGAGTATGTTTAGAGAAGTAATAAGTATTTAGGAAAGTGAAGAATCAAAGTAAGAAAAGAAGATAGAATTTCAGTATTAAGGAGTATGCTTTGAGAAGTAATAAGTATTTAGAAAAGTGAAGAATCAAAGTAAGAAAAGAAGATAGAATTTCAGTTTTGAGGAGTATGCTTTGAGAAGTAATAAGTATTTAGAAAAGTGAAGAAGTTAAGTAAGAAAAGAAGATAGAATTTCAGTAATAAGGAGTATGCTTTGTTAAGTAATAAGTATTTAGAAAAGTGAAGAAGTAAAGTAAGAAAAGAATATCTAATGATAAGTTTTCGTAGCAAGCACTAAAATATAAGTTAGAATATTCAAAATGTTAGTAATTATGTCACAATTACGTATCTGTATTCGGTTTGTCAAGATATGCTTGTAGATTAAAGTTAGCCTATAGAAAAGTGAAGAAGTTAAGTAAGAAAAGAAGATAGAGTTTCAGTTTTAAGGAGTATTCTTTGAGAAGTAATAAGTATTTAGGAAAGTGAAGAAGTAAAGAAGGAAAAGAAGATAGAGTTTCAGTTTTAAGGAGTATGTTTAGAGAAGTAATAAGTATTTAGAAAAGTGAAGAAGTAAAGTAAGAAAAGAAGATAGAATTTCAGTTTAAAGAGTATGCTTTGAGAAGTAATAAGTATTTAGGAAAGTGAAGAAGTAAAGAAGGAAAAGAAGATAGAGTTTCAGTTTTAAAGAGTATTCTTTGAGAAGTAATAAGTATTTATAAAATTGAAGAAGTAAAGAAGGAAAAGAAGATAGAGTTTCAGTTTTAAAGAGTATGTTTAGAGAAGTAATAAGTATTTATAAAAGTGAAGAAGTAAAGAAGGAAAAGAAGATAGAGTTTACAGTTTTAAAGAGTATTCTTTGAGAAGTAATAAGTATTTAGAAAAGTGAAGAAGTAAAGTAAGAAAAGAAGATAGAGTTTCAGTTTTAAGGAGTATGCTTTGAGAAGTAATAAGTATTTAGGAAAGTGAAGAATCAAAGTAAGAAAAGAAGATAGAATTTCAGTTTTGAGGAGTATGCTTTGAGAAGTAATAAGTATTTAGGAAAGTGAAGAATCAAAGTAAGAAAAGAAGATAGAATTTCAGTATTAAGGAGTATGCTTTGAGAAGTAATAAGTATTTAGGAAAGTGAAGAAGTAAAGTAAGAAAAGAATATCTAATGATAAGTTTTCGTAGCAAGCACTAAAATATAAGTTAGAATATTCAAAATGTTAGTAATTATGTCACAATTACGTATCTGTATTCGGTTTGTCAAGATATGCTTGTAGATTAAAGTTAGCCTATAGAAAAGTGAAGAAGTTAAGTAAGAAAAGAAGATAGAGTTTCAGTTTTAAGGAGTATTCTTTGAGAAGTAATAAGTATTTATAAAATTGAAGAAGTAAAGAAGGAAAAGAAGATAGAGTTTCAGTTTTAAGGAGTATGTTTAGAGAAGTAATAAGTATTTAGGAAAGTGAAGAATCAAAGTAAGAAAAGAAGATAGAATTTCAGTATTAAGGAGTATGCTTTGAGAAGTAATAAGTATTTAGAAAAGTGAAGAATCAAAGTAAGAAAAGAAGATAGAATTTCAGTTTTGAGGAGTATGCTTTGAGAAGTAATAAGTATTTAGAAAAGTGAAGAAGTTAAGTAAGAAAAGAAGATAGAATTTCAGTAATAAGGAGTATGCTTTGTTAAGTAATAAGTATTTAGAAAAGTGAAGAAGTAAAGTAAGAAAAGAATATCTAATGATAAGTTTTCGTAGCAAGCACTAAAATATAAGTTAGAATATTCAAAATGTTAGTAATTATGTCACAATTACGTATCTGTATTCGGTTTGTCAAGATATGCTTGTAGATTAAAGTTAGCCTATAGAAAAGTGAAGAATTAAAGTAAGAAAAGAAGATAGAGTTTAAGTTTTAAGGAGTATGCTTTGAGAAGTAATAAGTATTTAGGAAAGTGAAGAATCAAAGTAAGAAAAGAAGATAGAATTTCAGTTTTAAGTAGTATGTTTAGAGAAGTAATAAGTATTTAGAAAAGTGAAGAAGTAAAGTAAGAAAAGAAGATAGAATTTCAGTTTTAAGGAGTATGTTTAGAGAAGTAATAAGTATTTAGAAAAGTGAAGAAGTAAAGTAAGAAAAGAAGATAGAGTTTCAGTTTTAAAGAGTATGCTTTGAGAAGTAATAAGTATTTATAAAAGTGAAGAAGTAAAGACGGAAAAGAAGATAGAATTTCAGTTTTAAGTAGTATGTTTAGAGAAGTAATAAGTATTTAGGAAAGTGAAGAAGTAAAGTAAGAAAAGAAGATAGAGTTTAAGTTTTATTGATTATGTTTAGAGAAGTAATAAGTATTTAGAAAAGTGAAGAAGTAAAGTAAGAAAAGAAGATAGAATTTCAGTTTTAAGGAGTATGCTTTGAGAAGTAATAAGTATTTAGAAAAGTGAAGAATTAAAGTAAGAAAAGAAGATAGAATTTCAGTATTAAGGAGTATGCTTTGAGAAGTAATAAGTATTTAGGAAAGTGAAGAATCAAAGTAAGAAAAGAAGATAGAATTTCAGTTTTAAGGAGTATTCTTTGAGAAGTAATAAGTATTTAGAAAAGTGAAGAATCAAAGTAATAAAAGAAGATAGAATTTCAGTTTTAAGGAGTATGTTTAGAGAAGTAATAAGTATTTAGAAAAGTGAAGAAGTAAAGTAAGAAAAGAAGATAGAATTTCAGTTTTAAGGAGTATGCTTTGAGAAGTAATAAGTATTTAGAAAAGTGAAGAAGTAAAGTAAGAAAAGAAGATTGAATTTAGTTTTGTTAGTATGTTTAGAGAAGTAATAAGTATTTAGGAAAGTGAAGAAGTAAAGTAAGAAAAGAAGATAGAATTTCAGTTTTAAGTAGTATGTTTAGAGAAGTAATAAGTATTTAGAAAAGTGAAGAATCAAAGTAAGAAAAGAAGATAGAATTTCAGTATTAAGGAGTATGCTTTGAGAAGTAATAAGTATTTAGGAAAGTGAAGAATCAAAGTAAGAAAAGAAGATAGAATTTCAGTATTAAGGAGTATGCTTTGAGAAGTAATAAGTATTTAGGAAAGTGAAGAAGTAAAGTAAGAAAAGAAGATAGAATTTAGTTTTGTGAGTATGTTTAGAGAAGTAATAAGTATTTAGAAAAGTGAAGAAGTAAAGTAAGAAAAGAAGATAGAGTTTAAGTTTTATTGATTATGTTTAGAGAAGTAATAAGTATTTAGAAAAGTGAAGAATCAAAGTAAGAAAAGAAGATAGAATTTCAGTATTAAGGAGTATGCTTTGAGAAGTAATAAGTATTTAGGAAAGTGAAGAAGTAAAGTAAGAAAAGAAGATAGAATTTCAGTTTTAAGGAGTATTCTTTGAGAAGTAATAAGTATTTAGAAAATTGAAGAAGTAAAGTAAGAAAAGAAGATAGAATTTAGTTTTGTGAGTATGTTTAGAGAAGTAATAAGTATTTAGAAAAGTGAAGAAGTAAAGTAAGAAAAGAAGATAGAATTTCAGTTTTAAGTAGTATGTTAGAGAAGTAATAAGTATTTAGGAAAGTGAAGAAGTAAAGTAAGAAAAGAAGATAGAATTTCAGTTTTAAGGAGTATTCTTTGAGAAGTAATAAGTATTTAGAAAAGTGAAGAATCAAAGTAATAAAAGAAGATAGAATTTCAGTTTTAAGGAGTATGCTTTGAGAAGTAATAAGTATTTAGAAAAGTGAAGAAGTAAAGTAAGAAAAGAAGATTGAATTTAGTTTTGTTAGTATGTTTAGAGAAGTAATAAGTATTTAGGAAAGTGAAGAAGTAAAGTAAGAAAAGAAGATAGAATTTCAGTTTTAAGTAGTATGTTTAGAGAAGTAATAAGTATTTAGAAAAGTGAAGAATCAAAGTAAGAAAAGAAGATAGAATTTCAGTATTAAGGAGTATGCTTTGAGAAGTAATAAGTATTTAGGAAAGTGAAGAATCAAAGTAAGAAAAGAAGATAGAATTTCAGTATTAAGGAGTATGCTTTGAGAAGTAATAAGTATTTAGGAAAGTGAAGAAGTAAAGTAAGAAAAGAAGATAGAATTTAGTTTTGTGAGTATGTTTAGAGAAGTAATAAGTATTTAGAAAAGTGAAGAAGTAAAGTAAGAAAAGAAGATAGAGTTTAAGTTTTATTGATTATGTTTAGAGAAGTAATAAGTATTTAGAAAAGTGAAGAAGTAAAGTAAGAAAAGAAGATAGAATTTCAGTTTTAAGGAGTATGCTTTGAGAAGTAATAAGTATTTAGAAAAGTGAAGAATTAAAGTAAGAAAAGAAGATAGAGTTTAAGTTTTAAGGAGTATGCTTTGAGAAGTAATAAGTATTTAGGAAAGTGAAGAATCAAAGTAAGAAAAGAAGATAGAATTTCAGTTTTAAGGAGTATTCTTTGAGAAGTAATAAGTATTTGTAAAAGTGAAGAAGTAAAGTAAGAAAAGAAGATAGAATTTCAGTTTTAAGTAGTATGTTTAGAGAAGTAATAAGTATTTAGGAAAGTGAAGAAGTAAAGTAAGAAAAGAAGATAGAATTTCAGTTTTAAGGAGTATTCTTTGAGAAGTAATAAGTATTTAGAAAAGTGAAGAAATAAAGTAAGAAAAGAAGATAGAATTTCAGTTTTAAGTAGTATGTTTAGAGAAGTAATAAGTATTTAGAAAAGTGAAGAAGTAAAGTAAGAAAAGAAGATAGAATTTCAGTTTTAAGGAGTATTCTTTGAGAAGTAATAAGTATTTAGAAAAGTGAAGAATCAAAGTAATAAAAGAAGATAGAATTTCAGTTATAAGGAGTATGCATTGAGAAGTAATAAGTATTTAGAAAAGTGAAGAAGTAAAGTAAGAAAAGAAGATAGAATTTCAGTTTTAAGTAGTATTCTTTCAGAAGTAATAAGTATTTATAAAAGTGAAGAAGTAAAGAAGGAAAAGAAGATAGAGTTTTAGTTTTAAAGATTATGCTTTGAGAAGTAATAAGTATTTAGAAAAGTGAAGAAGTAAAGTAAGAAAAGAAGATAGAATTTCAGTATTAAGGAGTATGCTTTGAGAAGTAATAAGTATTTAGGAAAGTGAAGAATCAAAGTAAGAAAAGAAGATAGAATTTCAGTATTAAGGAGTATGCTTTGAGAAGTAATAAGTATTTAGGAAAGTGAAGAAGTAAAGTAAGAAAAGAAGATAGAATTTAGTTTTGTGAGTATGTTTAGAGAAGTAATAAGTATTTAGAAAAGTGAAGAAGTAAAGTAAGAAAAGAAGATAGAGTTTAAGTTTTATTGATTATGTTTAGAGAAGTAATAAGTATTTAGAAAAGTGAAGAAGTAAAGTAAGAAAAGAAGATAGAATTTCAGTTTTAAGGAGTATGCTTTGAGAAGTAATAAGTATTTAGAAAAGTGAAGAATTAAAGTAAGAAAAGAAGATAGAGTTTAAGTTTTAAGGAGTATGCTTTGAGAAGTAATAAGTATTTAGGAAAGTGAAGAATCAAAGTAAGAAAAGAAGATAGAATTTCAGTTTTAAGGAGTATTCTTTGAGAAGTAATAAGTATTTGTAAAAGTGAAGAAGTAAAGTAAGAAAAGAAGATAGAATTTCAGTTTTAAGTAGTATGTTTAGAGAAGTAATAAGTATTTAGGAAAGTGAAGAAGTAAAGTAAGAAAAGAAGATAGAATTTCAGTTTTAAGGAGTATTCTTTGAGAAGTAATAAGTATTTAGAAAAGTGAAGAATCAAAGTAATAAAAGAAGATAGAATTTCAGTTTTAAGTAGTATGTTTAGAGAAGTAATAAGTATTTAGGAAAGTGAAGAAGTAAAGTAAGAAAAGAAGATAGAATTTCAGTTTTAAGGAGTATTCTTTGAGAAGTAATAAGTATTTAGAAAAGTGAAGAATCAAAGTAATAAAAGAAGATAGAATTTCAGTTTTAAGGAGTATGCTTTGAGAAGTAATAAGTATTTAGAAAAGTGAAGAAGTAAAGTAAGAAAAGAAGATAGAATTTCAGTTTTAAGTAGTATTCTTTCAGAAGTAATAAGTATTTATAAAAGTGAAGAAGTAAAGAAGGAAAAGAAGATAGAGTTTTAGTTTTAAAGATTATGCTTTGAGAAGTAATAAGTATTTAGAAAAGTGAAGAAGTAAAGTAAGAAAAGAAGATTGAATTTAGTTTTGTTAGTATGTTTAGAGAAGTAATAAGTATTTAGGAAAGTGAAGAAGTAAAGTAAGAAAAGAAGATAGAATTTCAGTTTTAAGGAGTATTCTTTGAGAAGTAATAAGTATTAAGGAAAGTGAAGAAGTAAAGTAAGAAAAGAAGATAGAATTTCAGTTTTAAGTAGTATGTTTAGAGAAGTAATAAGTATTTAGAAAAGTGAAGAAGTAAAGTAAAAAAAGAAGATAGAGTTTCAGTTTTAAAGAGTATTCTTTGAGAAGTAATAAGTATTTAGGAAAGTGAAGAAGTAAAGAAGGAAAAGAAGATAGAGTTTCAGTTTTAAGGAGTATGCTTTGAGAAGTAATAAGTATTTAGGAAAGTGAAGAATCAAAGTAAGAAAAGAAGATAGAATTTCAGTTTTAAGTAGTATTCTTTCAGAAGTAATAAGTATTTATAAAAGTGAAGAAGTAAAGTAAGAAAAGAAGATAGAATTTCAGTATTAAGGAGTATGCTTTGAGAAGTAATAAGTATTTAGGAAAGTGAAGAAGTAAAGTAAGAAAAGAAGATAGAATTTCAGTTTTAAGGAGTATGTTTAGAGAAGTAATAAGTATTTGTGAAATTGAAGAAGTAAAGTAAGAAAAGAAGATAGAATTTAGTTTTGTGAGTATGTTTAGAGAAGTAATAAGTATTTAGGAAAGTGAAGAAGTAAAGTAAGAAAAGAAGATAGAGTTTAAGTTTTAAAGAGTATTCTTTGAGAAGTAATAAGTATTTGTAAAATTGAAGAAGTAAAGTAAGAAAAGAAGATAGAGTTTCAGTTTTAAGGAGTATGCTTTGAGAAGTAATAAGTATTTAGGAAAGTGAAGAATCAAAGTAAGAAAAGTAGATAGAGTTTCAGTTTTAAGGAGTATGCTTTGAGAAGTAATAAGTATTTAGAAAAGTGAAGAAGTAAAGTAAGAAAAGAAGATAGAATTTCAGTATTAAGTAGTATGTTTAGAGAAGTAATAAGCATTTAGAAAAGTGAAGAAGTAAAGAAGGAAAAGAAGATAGAGTTTACAGTTTTAAGGAGTATGCTTTGAGAAGTAATAAGTATTTAGAAAAGTGAAGAAGTAAAGAAGGAAAAGAAGATAGAATTTCAGTTTTAAGGAGTATGCTTTGAGAAGTAATAAGTATTTAGGAAAGTGAAGAAGTAAAGTAAGAAAAAAAGATAGAGTTTAAGTATTAAGGAGTATGCTTTGAGAAGTAATAAGTATTTGTAAAATTGAAGAAATAAAGTAAGAAAAGAAGATAGAATTTCAGTTTTAAGGAGTATGCTTTGAGAAGTAATAAGTATTTAGGAAAGTGAAGAAGTAAAGTAAGAAAAAAAGATAGAGTTTAAGTATTAAGGAGTATGCTTTGAGAAGTAATAAGTATTTAGGAAAGTGAAGAAGTAAAGTAAGAAAAGAAGATAGAATTTCAGTTTTAAGGAGTATGTTTAGAGAAGTAATAAGTATTTGTGAAATTGAAGAAGTAAAGTAAGAAAAGAAGATAGAATTTAGTTTTGTGAGTATGTTTAGAGAAGTAATAAGTATTTAGGAAAGTGAAGAAGTAAAGTAAGAAAAGAAGATAGAGTTTAAGTTTTAAAGAGTATTCTTTGAGAAGTAATAAGTATTTGTAAAATTGAAGAAGTAAAGTAAGAAAAGAAGATAGAGTTTCAGTTTTAAGGAGTATGCTTTGAGAAGTAATAAGTATTTAGGAAAGTGAAGAATCAAAGTAAGAAAAGTAGATAGAGTTTCAGTTTTAAGGAGTATGCTTTGAGAAGTAATAAGTATTTAGAAAAGTGAAGAAATAAAGTAAGAAAAGAAGATAGAATTTAGTTTTATTGATTATGTTTAGAGAAGTAATAAGCATTTAGAAAAGTGAAGAAGTAAAGAAGGAAAAGAAGATAGAGTTTACAGTTTTAAGGAGTATGCTTTGAGAAGTAATAAGTATTTAGAAAAGTGAAGAAGTAAAGAAGGAAAAGAAGATAGAATTTCAGTTTTAAGGAGTATGCTTTGAGAAGTAATAAGTATTTAGGAAAGTGAAGAAGTAAAGTAAGAAAAGAAGATAGAGTTTCAGTTTTAAAGAGTATGCTTTGAGAAGTAATAAGTATTTAGAAAAGTGAAGAAGTAAAGACGGAAAAGAAGATAGAATTTCAGTTTTAAGTAGTATGTTTAGAGAAGTAATAAGTATTTAGGAAAGTGAAGAAGTAAAGTAAGAAAAGAAGATAGAGTTTAAGTTTTATTGATTATGTTTAGAGAAGTAATAAGTATTTAGAAAAGTGAAGAAGTAAAGTAAGAAAAGAAGATAGAGTTTAAGTTTTAAGGAGTATGCTTTGAGAAGTAATAAGTATTTAGAAAAGTGAAGAAATAAAGTAAGAAAAGAAGATAGAATTTCAGTTTTAAGTAGTATGTTTAGAGAAGTAATAAGTATTTAGAAAAGTGAAGAAGTAAAGTAAGAAAAGAAGATAGAATTTCAGTATTAAGGAGTATGCTTTGAGAAGTAATAAGTATTTAGAAAAGAGAAGAAGTAAAGTAAGAAAAGAAGATAGAATTTAGTTTTGTGAGTATGTTTAGAGAAGTAATAAGTATTTAGGAAAGTGAAGAAGTAAAGTAAGAAAAGAAGATAGAGTTTAAGTTTTATTGATTATGTTTAGAGAAGTAATAAGTATTTAGGAAAGTGAAGAAGTAAAGTAAGAAAAGAAGATAGAATTTCAGTCTTAAGGAGTATGCTTTGAGAAGTAATAAGTATTTAGAAAAGTGAAGAAGTAAAGTAAGAAAAGAAGATAGAATTTCAGTTTTAAGTAGTATGTTTAGAGAAGTAATAAGTATTTGTAAAATTGAAGAAGTAAAGTAAGAAAAGAAGATAGAATTTCAGTTTTAAGTAGTATGTTTAGAGAAGTAATAAGTATTTAGAAAAGTGAAGAAGTAAAGTAAGAAAAGAAGATAGAATTTCAGTTTTAAGGAGTATGCTTTGAGAAGTAATAAGTATTTAGGAAAGTGAAGAAGTAAAGTAAGAAAAGAAGATAGAATTTCAGTTTTAAGTAGTATGTTTAGAGAAGTAATAAGTATTTAGAAAAGTGAAGAAGTAAAGAAGGAAAAGAAGATAGAATTTCAGTTTTAAAGATTATGCTTTGAGAAGTAATAAGTATTTAGGAAAGTGAAGAAGTAAAGTAAGAAAAGAAGATAGAATTTCAGTTTTAAGGAGTATGCTTTGAGAAGTAATAAGTATTTAGAAAAGTGAAGAAGTAAAGAAGGAAAAGAGGATAGAATTTCAGTTTTAAGGAGTATTCTTTGAGAAGTAATAAGTATTTAGAAAAGTGAAGAATCAAAGTAATAAAAGAAGATAGAATTTCAGTTTTAAGCAGTATGCTTTGAGAAGTAATAAGTATTTAGGAAAGTGAAGAAGTAAAGTAAGAAAAGAAGATAGAATTTAGTTTTGTGAGTATGTTTAGAGAAGTAATAAGTATTTAGGAAAGTGAAGAAGTAAAGAAGGAAAAGAAGATAGAATTTCAGTCTTAAGGAGTATGTTTAGAGAAGTAATAAGTATTTAGAAAAGTGAAGAAGTAAAGTAAGAAAAGAAGATAGAATTTCAGTTTTAAGTAGTATGTTTAGAGAAGTAATAAGTATTTAGGAAAGTGAAGAAGTAAAGTAAGAAAAGAAGATAGAATTTAGTTTTGTGAGTATGTTTAGAGAAGTAATAAGTATTTAGGAAAGTGAAGAAGTAAAGAAGGAAAAGAAGATAGAATTTCAGTTTTAAGGAGTATTCTTTGAGAAGTAATAAGTACTTAGAAAAGTGAAGAATCAAAGTAATAAAAGAAGATAGAGTTTAAGTATTAAGGAGTATGCTTTGAGAAGTAATAAGTATTTGTAAAATTGAAGAAATAAAGTAAGAAAAGAAGATAGAATTTCAGTATTAAGGAGTATGCTTTGAGAAGTAATAAGTATTTAGAAAAGTGAAGAAGTAAAGTAAGAAAAGAAGATAGAATTTCAGTATTAAGGAGTATGTTTAGAGAAGTAATAAGTATTTAGAAAAGTGAAGAATCAAAGTAAGAAAAGAAGATAGAATTTCAGTATTAAGGAGTATGCTTTGAGAAGTAATAAGTATTTAGGAAAGTGAAGAATCAAAGTAAGAAAAGAAGATAGAGTTTAAGTTTTATTGATTATGTTTAGAGAAGTAATAAGTATTTAGAAAAGTGAAGAATTAAAGTAAGAAAAGAAGATAGAGTTTAAGTTTTAAGGAGTATGCTTTGAGAAGTAATAAGTATTTATAAAAGTGAAGAATCAAAGTAAGAAAAGAAGATAGAATTTCAGTTTTAAGTAGTATGTTTAGAGAAGTAATAAGTATTTAGAAAAGTGAAGAAGTAAAGCAAGAAAAGAAAGATGAATTTCAGTTTTAAGGAGTATGCTTTGAGAAGTAATAAGTATTTAGAAAAGTGAAGAAGTAAAGTAAGAAGAGAAGATAGAATTTCAGTTTTAAGGAGTATGCTTTGAGAAGTAATAAGTATTTAGAAAAGTGAAGAATTAAAGTAAGAAAAGAAGATAGAATTTCAGTTTTAAAGAGTATTCTTTGAGAAGTAATAAGTATTTAGAAAAGTGAAGAAGTAAAGAAGGAAAAGAAGATAGAGTTTCAGTTTTAAAGAGTATGCTTTGAGAAGTAATAAGTATTTAGGAAAGTGAAGAAGTAAAGTAAGAAAAAAAGATAGAGTTTCAGTATTAAGGAGAATGCTTTGAGAAGTAATAAGTATTTGTAAAAGTGAAGAATCAAAGTAAGAAAAGAAGATAGAATTTCAGTATTAAGGAGTATGTTTAGAGAAGTAATAAGTATTTAGAAAAGTGAAGAATCAAAGGAAGAAAAGAAGATAGAATTTCAGTATTAAGGAGTATGCTTTGAGAAGTAATAAGTATTTAGGAAAGTGAAGAATCAAAGTAAGAAAAGAAGATAGAGTTTAAGTTTTATTGATTATGTTTAGAGAAGTAATAAGTATTTAGAAAAGTGAAGAATTAAAGTAAGAAAAGAAGATAGAGTTTAAGTTTTAAGGAGTATGCTTTGAGAAGTAATAAGTATTTAGGAAAGTGAAGAATCAAAGTAAGAAAAGAAGATAGAATTTCAGTTTTAAGTAGTATGTTTAGAGAAGTAATAAGTATTTAGGAAAGTGAAGAAGTAAAGTAAGAAAAGAAGATAGAATTTCAGTTTTAAGGAGTATGTTTAGAGAAGTAATAAGTATTTAGGAAAGTGAAGAAGTAAAGTAAGAAAAGAAGATAGAGTTTCAGTTTTAAAGAGTATGCTTTGAGAAGTAATAAGTATTTAGAAAAGTGAAGAAGTAAAGACGGAAAAGAAGATAGAATTTCAGTTTTAAGTAGTATGTTTAGAGAAGTAATAAGTATTTAGGAAAGTGAAGAAGTAAAGTAAGAAAAGAAGATAGAGTTTAAGTTTTATTGATTATGTTTAGAGAAGTAATAAGTATTTAGGAAAGTGAAGAAGTAAAGTAAGAAAAGAAGATAGAATTTCAGTTTTAAGTAGTATGTTTAGAGAAGTAATAAGTATTTAGGAAAGTGAAGAAGTAAAGTAAGAAAAGAAGATAGAATTTCAGTTTTAAGGAGTATGTTTAGAGAAGTAATAAGTATTTAGAAAAGTGAAGAATCAAAGTAATAAAAGAAGATAGAATTTCAGTATTAAGGAGTATGTTTAGAGAAGTAATAAGTATTTAGAAAAGTGAAGAATCAAAGTAAGAAAAGAAGATAGAATTTCAGTATTAAGGAGTATGCTTTGAGAAGTAATAAGTATTTAGAAAAGTGAAGAAGTAAAGTAAGAAAAGAAGATAGAATTTCAGTTTTAAGTAGTATGTTTAGAGAAGTAATAAGTATTTAGAAAAGTGAAGAAGTAAAGAAGGAAAAGAAGATAGAATTTCAGTTTTAAGTAGTATGTTTAGAGAAGTAATAAGTATTTGTAAAATTGAAGAAGTAAAGTAAGAAAAGAAGATAGAATTTCAGTTTTAAGGAGTATTCTTTGAGAAGTAATAAGTATTTAGAAAATTGAAGAAGTAAAGTAAGAAAAGAAGATAGAATTTAGTTTTGTGAGTATGTTTAGAGAAGTAATAAGTATTTAGAAAAGTGAAGAAGTAAAGAAGGAAAAGAAGATAGAATTTCAGTTTTAAGGAGTATTCTTTGAGAAGTAATAAGTATTTAGAAAAGTGAAGAATCAAAGTAATAAAAGAAGATAGAATTTCAGTTTTAAGCAGTATGCTTTGAGAAGTAATAAGTATTTAGGAAAGTGAAGAAGTAAAGTAAGAAAAGAAGATAGAATTTAGTTTTGTGAGTATGTTTAGAGAAGTAATAAGTATTTAGGAAAGTGAAGAAGTAAAGTAAGAAAAGAAGATAGAGTTTAAGTTTTATTGATTATGTTTAGAGAAGTAATAAGTATTTAGAAAAGTGAAGAATCAAAGTAAGAAAAGAAGATAGAATTTCAGTATTAAGGAGTATGCTTTGAGAAGTAATAAGTATTCGGGAAAGTGAAGAAGTAAAGTAAGAAAAGAAGATAGAGTTTCAGTTTTAAGGAGTATGCTTTGAGAAGTAATAAGTATTTAGAAAAGTGAAGAAATAAAGTAAGAAAAGAAGATAGAATTTAGTTTTGTGAGTATGTTTAGAGAAGTAATAAGTATTTAGAAAAGTGAAGAAGTAAAGTAAGAAAAGAAGATAGAATTTCAGTTTTAAGTAGTATGTTTAGAGAAGTAATAAGTATTTAGGAAAGTGAAGAAGTAAAGTAAGAAAAGAAGATAGAATTTCAGTTTTAAGGAGTATTCTTTGAGAAGTAATAAGTATTTAGAAAAGTGAAGAATCAAAGTAATAAAAGAAGATAGAATTTCAGTTTTAAGGAGTATGCTTTGAGAAGTAATAAGTATTTAGAAAAGTGAAGAAGTAAAGTAAGAAAAGAAGATAGAATTTCAGTTTTAAGTAGTATGTTTAGAGAAGTAATAAGTATTTAGGAAAGTGAAGAAGTAAAGTAAGAAAAGAAGATAGAATTTCAGTTTTAAGTAGTATGTTTAGAGAAGTAATAAGTATTTAGAAAAGTGAAGAATCAAAGTAAGAAAAGAAGATAGAATTTCAGTATTAAGGAGTATGCTTTGAGAAGTAATAAGTATTTAGGAAAGTGAAGAATCAAAGTAAGAAAAGAAGATAGAATTTCAGTATTAAGGAGTATGCTTTGAGAAGTAATAAGTATTTAGAAAAGTGAAGAAGTAAAGTAAGAAAAGAAGATAGAATTTCAGTTTTAAGTAGTATGTTTAGAGAAGTAATAAGTATTTAGGAAAGTGAAGAAGTAAAGTAAGAAAAGAAGATAGAGTTTAAGTTTTATTGATTATGTTTAGAGAAGTAATAAGTATTTAGAAAAGTGAAGAAGTAAAGTAAGAAAAGAAGATAGAATTTCAGTTTTAAGGAGTATGCTTTGAGAAGTAATAAGTATTTAGAAAAGTGAAGAAGTAAAGAAGGAAAAGAAGATAGAATTTCAGTTTTAAGGAGTATGCTTTGAGAAGTAATAAGTATTTAGGAAAGTGAAGAAGTAAAGTAAGAAAAGAAGATAGAGTTTCAGTTTTAAAGAGTATGCTTTGAGAAGTAATAAGTATTTAGAAAAGTGAAGAAGTAAAGACGGAAAAGAAGATAGAATTTCAGTTTTAAGTAGTATGTTTAGAGAAGTAATAAGTATTTAGGAAAGTGAAGAAGTAAAGTAAGAAAAGAAGATAGAGTTTAAGTTTTATTGATTATGTTTAGAGAAGTAATAAGTATTTAGAAAAGTGAAGAAGTAAAGTAAGAAAAGAAGATAGAGTTTAAGTTTTAAGGAGTATGCTTTGAGAAGTAATAAGTATTTAGAAAAGTGAAGAAATAAAGTAAGAAAAGAAGATAGAATTTCAGTTTTAAGTAGTATGTTTAGAGAAGTAATAAGTATTTAGAAAAGTGAAGAAGTAAAGTAAGAAAAGAAGATAGAATTTCAGTATTAAGGAGTATGCTTTGAGAAGTAATAAGTATTTAGAAAAGAGAAGAAGTAAAGTAAGAAAAGAAGATAGAATTTAGTTTTGTGAGTATGCTTTGAGAAGTAATAAGTATTTAGAAAAGTGAAGAATTAAAGTAAGAAAAGAAGATAGAATTTCAGTTTTAAGGAGTATGCTTTGAGAAGTAATAAGTATTTAGAAAAGTGAAGAAGTAAAGTAAGAAAAGAAGATTGAATTTAGTTTTGTTAGTATGTTTAGAGAAGTAATAAGTATTTAGGAAAGTGAAGAAGTAAAGTAAGAAAAGAAGATAGAATTTCAGTTTTAAGTAGTATGTTTAGAGAAGTAATAAGTATTTAGAAAAGTGAAGAATCAAAGTAATAAAAGAAGATAGAATTTCAGTATTAAGGAGTATGTTTAGAGAAGTAATAAGTATTTAGAAAAGTGAAGAATCAAAGTAAGAAAAGAAGATAGAATTTCAGTATTAAGGAGTATGCTTTGAGAAGTAATAAGTATTTAGAAAAGTGAAGAATCAAAGTAAGAAAAGAAGATAGAATTTCAGTATTAAGGAGTATGCTTTGAGAAGTAATAAGTATTTAGAAAAGTGAAGAAGTAAAGTAAGAAAAGAAGATAGAATTTCAGTTTTAAGTAGTATGTTTAGAGAAGTAATAAGTATTTAGGAAAGTGAAGAAGTAAAGTAAGAAAAGAAGATAGAGTTTAAGTTTTATTGATTATGTTTAGAGAAGTAATAAGTATTTAGAAAAGTGAAGAAGTAAAGTAAGAAAAGAAGATAGAATTTCAGTTTTAAGGAGTATTCTTTGAGAAGTAATAAGTATTTAGAAAAGTGAAGAATCAAAGTAATAAAAGAAGATAGAATTTCAGTTTTAAGGAGTATGCTTTGAGAAGTAATAAGTATTTAGAAAAGTGAAGAAGTAAAGTAAGAAAAGAAGATTGAATTTAGTTTTGTTAGTATGTTTAGAGAAGTAATAAGTATTTAGGAAAGTGAAGAAGTAAAGTAAGAAAAGAAGATAGAATTTCAGTTTTAAGTAGTATGTTTAGAGAAGTAATAAGTATTTAGAAAAGTGAAGAATCAAAGTAAGAAAAGAAGATAGAATTTCAGTATTAAGGAGTATGCTTTGAGAAGTAATAAGTATTTAGGAAAGTGAAGAATCAAAGTAAGAAAAGAAGATAGAATTTCAGTATTAAGGAGTATGCTTTGAGAAGTAATAAGTATTTAGAAAAGTGAAGAAGTAAAGTAAGAAAAGAGATAGAATTTCAGTTTTAAGTAGTATGTTTAGAGAAGTAATAAGTATTTAGGAAAGTGAAGAAGTAAAGTAAGAAAAGAAGATAGAGTTTAAGTTTTATTGATTATGTTTAGAGAAGTAATAAGTATTTAGAAAAGTGAAGAAGTAAAGTAAGAAAAGAAGATAGAATTTCAGTTTTAAGGAGTATGCTTTGAGAAGTAATAAGTATTTAGAAAAGTGAAGAATTAAAGTAAGAAAAGAAGATAGAGTTTCAGTATTAAGGAGAATGCTTTGAGAAGTAATAAGTATTTGTAAAATTGAAGAATCAAAGTAAGAAAAGAAGATAGAATTTCAGTATTAAGGAGTATGTTTAGAGAAGTAATAAGTATTTAGAAAAGTGAAGAATCAAAGTAAGAAAAGAAGATAGAATTTCAGTATTAAGGAGTATGCTTTGAGAAGTAATAAGTATTTATAAAAGTGAAGAAGTAAAGAAGGAAAAGAAGATAGAGTTTCAGTTTTAAGGAGTATTCTTTCAGAAGTAATAAGTATTTATAAAAGTGAAGAAGTAAAGAAGGAAAAGAAGATAGAATTTCAGTTTTAAGGAGTATTCTTTCAGAAGTAATAAGTATTTAGAAAAGTGAAGAAGTAAAGAAGGAAAAGAAGATAGAGTTTCAGTTTTAAAGAGTATGCTTTGAGAAGTAATAAGTATTTAGGAAAGTGAAGAAGTAAAGTAAGAAAAAAAGATAGAGTTTCAGTATTAAGGAGTATGCTTTGAGAAGTAATAAGTATTTGTAAATTTGAAGAATCAAAGTAAGAAAAGAAGATAGAATTTCAGTATTAAGGAGTGAGTTTAGAGAAGTAATAAGTATTTAGAAAAGTGAAGAATCAAAGTAAGAAAAGAAGATAGAATTTCAGTATTAAGGAGTATGCTTTGAGAAGTAATAAGTATTTAGGAAAGTGAAGAATCAAAGTAAGAAAAGAAGATAGAGTTTAAGTTTTATTGATTATGTTTAGAGAAGTAATAAGTATTTAGAAAAGTGAAGAAGTAAAGTAAGAAAAGAAGATAGAGTTTAAGTTTTAAGGAGTATGCTTTGAGAAGTAATAAGTATTTAGGAAAGTGAAGAATCAAAGTAAGAAAAGAAGATAGAATTTCAGTTTTAAGCAGTATGTTTAGAGGTGTAATAAGTATTTAGGAAAGTGAAGAATCAAAGTAAGAAAAGAAGATAGAATTTCAGTTTTAAGGAGTATGTTTAGAGAAGTAATAAGTATTTAGAAAAGTGAAGAAGTAAAGAAGGAAAAGAAGATAGAATTTCAGTTTTAAGGAGTATTCTTTGAGAAGTAATAAGTATTTATAAAAGTGAAGAAGTAAAGAAGGAAAAGAAGATAGAGTTTCAGTTTTAAAGAGTATGCTTTGAGAAGTAATAAGTATTTAGGAAAGTGAAGAATCAAAGTAATAAAAGAAGATAGAATTTCAGTTTTAAAGAGTATTCTTTGAGAAGTAATAAGTATTTAGAAAAGTGAAGAAGTAAAGAAGGAAAAGAAGATAGAGTTTCAGTTTTAAAGAGTATGCTTTGAGAAGTAATAAGTATTTAGGAAAGTGAAGAAGTAAAGTAAGAAAAGAAGATAGAGTTTCAGTATTAAGGAGAATGCTTTGAGAAGTAATAAGTATTTGTAAAATTGAAGAATCAAAGTAAGAAAAGAAGATAGAATTTCAGTATTAAGGAGTATGTTTAGAGAAGTAATAAGTATTTAGAAAAGTGAAGAATCAAAGTAAGAAAAGAAGATAGAATTTCAGTATTAAGGAGTATGCTTTGAGAAGTAATAAGTATTTAGGAAAGTGAAGAATCAAAGTAAGAAAAGAAGATAGAGTTTAAGTTTTATTGATTATGTTTAGAGAAGTAATAAGTATTTAGAAAAGTGAAGAAGTAAAGTAAGAAAAGAAGATAGAGTTTAAGTTTTAAGGAGTATGCTTTGAGAAGTAATAAGTATTTAGGAAAGTGAAGAATCAAAGTAAGAAAAGAAGATAGAATTTCAGTTTTAAGTAGTATGTTTAGAGAAGTAATAAGTATTTAGAAAAGTGAAGAAGTAAAGTAAGAAAAGAAGATAGAATTTCAGTTTTAAGGAGTATGTTTAGAGAAGTAATAAGTATTTAGAAAAGTGAAGAATCAAAGTAAGAAAAGAAGATAGAATTTCAGTTTCAAGGAGTATTCTTTGAGAAGTAATAAGTATTTATAAAAGTGAAGAAGTAAAGAAGGAAAAGAAGATAGAGTTACAGTTTTAAAGAGTATGCTTTGAGAAGTAATAAGTATTTAGAAAAGTGATGAAGTAAAGTAAGAAAAGAAGATTGAATTTAGTTTTGTTAGTATGTTTAGAGAAGTAATAAGTATTTAGGAAAGTGAAGAAGTAAAGTAAGAAAAGAAGATAGAATTTCAGTTTTAAGTAGTATGTTTAGAGAAGTAATAAGTATTTAGAAAAGTGAAGAAGTAAAGTAAGAAAAGAAGATTGAATTTAGTTTTGTGAGTATGTTTATAAAGGTAATAAGTATTTAGAAAAGTGAAGAAGTAAAGTAAGAAAAGAAGATAGAATTTCAGTTTTAAGGAGTATGTTTAGAGAAGTAATAAGTATTTAGAAAAGTGAAGAAGTAAAGTAAGAAAAGAAGATAGAGTTTAAGTTTTAAGGAGTATGCTTTGAGAAGTAATAAGTATTTAGAAAAGTGAAGAAGTAAAGTAAGAAAAGAAGATAGAATTTCAGTTTTAAGTAGTATGTTTAGAGAAGTAATAAGTATTTAGAAAATTGAAGAAGTAAAGTAAGAAAAGAAGATAGAATTTAGTTTTGTGAGTATGTTTAGAGAAGTAATAAGTATTTAGAAAAGTGAAGAAGTAAAGAAGGAAAAGAAGATAGAATTTCAGTTTTAAGGAGTATTCTTTGAGAAGTAATAAGTATTTAGAAAAGTGAAGAATCAAAGTAATAAAAGAAGATAGAATTTCAGTTTTAAGCAGTATGCTTTGAGAAGTAATAAGTATTTGTAAAATTGAAGAAGTAAAGTAAGAAAAGAAGATAGAGTTTCAGTATTAAGGAGAATGCTTTGAGAAGTAATAAGTATTTAGAAAAGTGAAGAAGTAAAGTAAGAAAAGAAGATAGAGTTTCAGTTTTAAGGAGTATGTTTAGAGAAGTAATAAGTATTTAGAAAAGTGAAGAAGTAAAGTAAGAAAAGAAGATAGAATTTCAGTTTTAAGGAGTATGCTTTGAGAAGTAATAAGTATTTAGAAAATTGAAGAAGTAAAGTAAGAAAAGAAGATAGAGTTTCAGTTTTAAAGAGAATGCTTTGAGAAGTAATAAGTATTTGTAAAATTGAAGAAGTAAAGTAAGAAAAGAAGATAGAATTTCAGTTTTAAGGAGTATGCTTTGAGAAGTAATAAGTATTTAGAAAAGTGAAGAATCAAAGTAATAAAAGAAGATAGAGTTTCAGTTTTAAGGAGTATGCTTTGAGAAGTAATAAGTATTTAGAAAAGTGAAGAAGTAAAGTAAGAAAAGAAGATAGAATTTCAGTTTTAAGTAGTATGTTTAGAGAAGTAATAAGTATTTAGGAAAGTGAAGAAGTAAAGTAAGAAAAGAAGATAGAGTTTCAGTTTTAAAGAGAATGCTTTGAGAAGTAATAAGTATTTGTAAAATTGAAGAAGTAAAGTAAGAAAAGAAGATAGAGTTTCAGTTTTAAAGAGAATGCTTTGAGAAGTAATAAGTATTTGTAAAATTGAAGAAGTAAAGTAAGAAAAGAAGATAGAATTTCAGTTTTAAGGAGTATGCTTTGAGAAGTAATAAGTATTTAGAAAAGTGAAGAATCAAAGTAATAAAAGAAGATAGAATTTCAGTTTTAAGGAGTATGCTTTGAGAAGTAATAAGTATTTAGAAAATTGAAGAAGTAAAGTAAGAAAAGAAGATAGAATTTCAGTTTTAAGTAGTATGTTTAGAGAAGTAATAAGTATTTAGAAAAGTGAAGAAGTAAAGAAGGAAAAGAAGATAGAATTTCAGTTTTAAGTAGTATGTTTAGAGAAGTAATAAGTATTTAGGAAAGTGAAGAAGTAAAGTAAGAAAAGAAGATAGAATTTCAATATTAAGGAGTATGTTTAGAGAAGTAATAAGTATTTAGGAAAGTGAAGAAGTAAAGTAATAAAAGAAGATAGAATTTCAGTTTTAAGGAGTATGCTTTGAGAAGTAATAAGTATTTGTAAAATTGAAGAAGTAAAGTAAGAAAAGAAGATAGAGTTTCAGTTTTAAGGAGTATGTTTAGAGAAGTAATAAGTATTTAGAAAAGTGAAGAAGTAAAGTAAGAAAAGAAGATAGAATTTCAGTTTTAAGTAGTATGTTTAGAGAAGTAATAAGTATTTAGGAAAGTGAAGAAGTAAGTAAGAAAAGAAGATAGAATTTCAATATTAAGGAGTATGCTTTGAGAAGTAATAAGTATTTAGGAAAGTGAAGAAGTAAAGTAAGAAAAGAAAATAGAATTTCAGTTTTAAGTAGTATGTTTAGAGAAGTAATAAGTATTTAGAAAAGTGAAGAAGTAAAGTAAGAAAAGAAGATAGAGTTTCAGTTTTAAAGAGAATGCTTTGAGAAGTAATAAGTATTTAGAAAAGTGAAGAAGTAAAGTAAGAAAAGAAGATAGAATTTCAGTTTTATTGATTATGCTTTGAGAAGTAATAAGTATTTAGGAAAGTGAGGAAGTAAAGTAAAAAAAATGATCAATATCTATATATTTCAAAGATTTCTAGTTTATTATCATTATATTTCAGATATTATCTTTTTTAAGCAGTCAATTTATGTTCATTATTACGATTGTTCTTGCTTTTTTTGGTCACTTTCTATATTTTCACGTTTTTAGATTGATTTTTGCTGCACTTTTCATCCACTTTTATGCTATTTTTTGAATTTGTAAGTCTCTTTTACTTATGAAGTTCATATATATTAGACGCAGGGGTACCGCTACTCTTGTTTGCTGAGTTTCTATCTTTTTTGTTACAAATCTTTTATATTGTACGCAGGTGGCACTGTTTTTTATCCGTTGCATTAGTCCATCAATTTTATAGCAAATCACATATATTAGTTGCGGGTGCAACGTTTTTCTGTTGTTGTTAATTTCTATTTCACTCTTAAATTATTATATATATAGACGCACTCGTCACATTTTTATATCTTTTTGTTATCTATTTTGATAGATTCATATGTATTAGCGTGATAGTTCGATTTATTTGGTGCGCTTTTATAGCGTTTTTAGAAAATATATTTATTTCAAGCTCTCTTTTTTGTGCTTCAGAGACTCAATATTTATGATTTTTAAACGTTTTAATCACTAAGTTTTATATCAATTTTCTGTGCATTTGTTTGTGCTCATGTTAGTTGCTTTTTTGAGCGTTCAATTCTTTATTGCTTTACTTTAATCAACTTCTTTATCCTAATCAATTACTTTATCTCGAACAGAAGAGTCACCCGTTTAGCCTCGTTTATCCTCTTTCATTATTATTTTTCACGTTTTTTTATATTCTCATTCATGCTGCTTTTTTAATCGTTTATGCTTTAATTTCAATATTTCAATATCTATATATTTCAAAGATTTCTAGTTTATTATCATTATATTTCAGATATTATCTTTTTTAAGCAGTCAATTTATGTTCATTATTACGATTGTTCTTGCTTTTTTTGGTCACTTTCTATATTTTCACGTTTTTAGATTGATTTTTGCTGCACTTTTCATCCACTTTTATGCTATTTTTTGAATTTGTAAGTCTCTTTTACTTATGAAGTTCATATATATTAGACGCAGGGGTACCGCTACTCTTGTTTGCTGAGTTTCTATCTTTTTTGTTACAAATCTTTTATATTGTACGCAGGTGGCACTGTTTTTTATCCGTTGCATTAGTCCATCAATTTTATAGCAAATCACATATATTAGTTGCGGGTGCAACGTTTTTCTGTTGTTGTTAATTTCTATTTCACTCTTAAATTATTATATATATAGACGCACTCGTCACATTTTTATATCTTTTTGTTATCTATTTTGATAGATTCATATGTATTAGCGTGATAGTTCGATTTATTTGGTGCGCTTTTATAGCGTTTTTAGAAAATATATTTATTTCAAGCTCTCTTTTTTGTGCTTCAGAGACTCAATATTTATGATTTTTAAACGTTTTAATCACTAAGTTTTATATCAATTTTCTGTGCATTTGTTTGTGCTCATGTTAGTTGCTTTTTTGAGCGTTCAATTCTTTATTGCTTTACTTTAATCAACTTCTTTATCCTAATCAATTACTTTATCTCGAACAGAAGAGTCACCCGTTTAGCCTCGTTTATCCTCTTTCATTATTATTTTTCACGTTTTTTTATATTCTCATTCATGCTGCTTTTTTAATCGTTTATGCTTTAATTTCAATATTTCAATATCTATATATTTCAAAGATTTCTAGTTTATTATCATTATATTTCAGATATTATCTTTTTTAAGCAGTCAATTTATGTTCATTATTACGATTGTTCTTGCTTTTTTTGGTCACTTTCTATATTTTCACGTTTTTAGATTGATTTTTGCTGCACTTTTCATCCACTTTTACGCTATTTTTTGAATTTGTAAGTCTCTTTTACTTATGAAGTTCATATATATTAGACGCAGGGGTACCGCTACTCTTGTTCGCTGAGTTTCTATCTTTTTTGTTACAAATCTTTTATATTGTACGCAGGTGGCACTGTTTTTTATCCGTTGCATTAGTCCATCAATTTTATAGCAAATCACATATATTAGTTGCGGGTGCAACGTTTTTCTGTTATGATTTTTTAACGTTTTAATCACTAAGTTTTATATCAATTTTCTGTGCATTTGTTTGTGCTCATGTTAGTTGCTTTTTTGAGCGTTCAATTCTTTATTGCTTTACTTTAATCAACTTCTTTATCCTAATCAATTACTTTATCTCGAACAGAAGAGTCACCCGTTTAGCCTCGTTTATCCTCTTTCATTATTATTTTTCACGTTTTTTTATATTCTCATTCATGCTGCTTTTTTAATCGTTTATGCTTTAATTTCAATATTTCATTATCTATATATTTCAAAGATTTCTAGTTTATTATCA
>CAMPDV010001503.1:0-104612 GCA_946699065.1 Loxodes magnus | reverse complement strand
GGGATTTCCAGACTGGAAGCTGTTTGAGGACTTTTACGGGACATGCGCACTCAGTTTTATCAATTGCGATCTCTCCGGACCAGAAATGGATAGTCTCTGCAAGTTATGATAAGACGATCAAAGTCTGGGATTTCCAGACTGGAAGCTGTTTGAGGACTTTTACGGGACATGCGCACTCAGTTTTATCAATTGCGATCTCTCCGGACCAGAAATGGATAGTCTCTGCAAGTTATGATGATACGATCAAAGTCTGGGATTTCCAGACTGGAAGCTGTTTGAGGACTTTTACGGGACATGCGGACTCAGTTTTATCAATTGCGATCTCTCCGGACCAGAAATGGATAGTCTCTGCAAGTTATGATGATACGATCAAAGTCTGGGATTTCCAGACTGGAAGCTGTTTGAGGACTTTTACGGGACATGCGCACTCAGTTTTATCAATTGCGATCTCTCCGGACCAGAAATGGATAGTCTCTGCAAGTTATGATAAGACGATCAAAGTCTGGGATTTCCAGACTGGAAGCTGTTTGAGGGCTTGAATTGGCCATGCGGACTGAGTTAGATCTATTGCGATCTCTCCGGACCAGAAATGGATAGTCTCTGCAAGTTATGATGATACGATCAAAGTCTGGGATTTCCAGACTGGAAGCTGTTTGAGGACTTTTACGGGACATGCGGACTCAGTTTACTCTATTGCGATCTCTCCGGACCAGAAATGGATAGTCTCTGCAAGTTATGATGATACGATCAAAGTCTGGGATTTCCAGACTGGAAGCTGTTTGAGGACTTTTACGGGACATGCGCACTCAGTTTTATCAATTGCGATCTCTCCGGACCAGAAATGGATAGTCTCTGCAAGTTATGATGATACGATCAAAGTCTGGGATTTCCAGACTGGAAGCTGTTTGAGGACTTTTACGGGACATGCGGACTGAGTTAGATCTATTGCGATCTCTCCGGACCAGAAATGGATAGTCTCTGCAAGTTATGATGATACGATCAAAGTCTGGGATTTCCAGACTGGAAGCTGTTTGAGGACTTTTACGGGACATGCGGACTCAGTTTTATCAATTGCGATCTCTCCGGACCAGAAATGGATAGTCTCTGCAAGTTATGATAAGACGATCAAAGTCTGGGATTTCCAGACTGGAAGCTGTTTGAGGACTTTTACGGGACATGCGCACTCAGTTTTATCAATTGCGATCTCTCCGGACCAGAAATGGATAGTCTCTGCAAGTTATGATAAGACGATCAAAGTCTGGGATTTCCAGACTGGAAGCTGTTTGAGGACTTTTACGGGACATGCGGACTCAGTTTTATCAATTGCGATCTCTCCGGACCAGAAATGGATAGTCTCTGCAAGTTATGATGATACGATCAAAGTCTGGGATTTCCAGACTGGAAGCTGTTTGAGGACTTTTACGGGACATGCGCACTCAGTTTTATCAATTGCGATCTCTCCGGACCAGAAATGGATAGTCTCTGCAAGTTATGATAAGACGATCAAAGTCTGGGATTTCCAGACTGGAAGCTGTTTGAGGGCTTGAATTGGCCATGCGGACTGAGTTAGATCTATTGCGATCTCTCCGGACCAGAAATGGATAGTCTCTGCAAGTTATGATGATACGATCAAAGTCTGGGATTTCCAGACTGGAAGCTGTTTGAGGACTTTTACGGGACATGCGGACTCAGTTTACTCTATTGCGATCTCTCCGGACCAGAAATGGATAGTCTCTGCAAGTTATGATGATACGATCAAAGTCTGGGATTTCCAGACTGGAAGCTGTTTGAGGACTTTTACGGGACATGCGCACTCAGTTTTATCAATTGCGATCTCTCCGGACCAGAAATGGATAGTCTCTGCAAGTTATGATGATACGATCAAAGTCTGGGATTTCCAGACTGGAAGCTGTTTGAGGACTTTTACGGGACATGCGGACTGAGTTAGATCTATTGCGATCTCTCCGGACCAGAAATGGATAGTCTCTGCAAGTTATGATGATACGATCAAAGTCTGGGATTTCCAGACTGGAAGCTGTTTGAGGACTTTTACGGGACATGCGGACTCAGTTTTATCAATTGCGATCTCTCCGGACCAGAAATGGATAGTCTCTGCAAGTTATGATAAGACGATCAAAGTCTGGGATTTCCAGACTGGAAGCTGTTTGAGGACTTTTACGGGACATGCGGACTCAGTTTTATCAATTGCGATCTCTCCGGACCAGAAATGGATAGTCTCTGCAAGTTATGATAAGACGATCAAAGTCTGGGATTTCCAGACTGGAAGCTGTTTGAGGACTTTTACGGGACATGCGGACTCAGTTTTATCAATTGCGATCTCTCCGGACCAGAAATGGATAGTCTCTGCAAGTTATGATGATACGATCAAAGTCTGGGATTTCCAGACTGGAAGCTGTTTGAGGACTTTTACGGGACATGCGGACTCAGTTTTATCAATTGCGATCTCTCCGGACCAGAAATGGATAGTCTCTGCAAGTTATGATGATACGATCAAAGTCTGGGATTTCCAGACTGGAAGCTGTTTGAGGACTTTTACGGGACATGCGGACTCAGTTTTATCAATTGCGATCTCTCCGGACCAGAAATGGATAGTCTCTGCAAGTGCAGATGATACTATCAAAGTCTGGGATTTCCAGACTGGAAGCTGTTTGAGGACTTTTACGGGACATGCGGACTCAGTTTTATCAATTGCGATCTCTCCGGACCAGAAATGGATAGTCTCTGCAAGTGCAGATGATACTATCAAAGTCTGGGATTTCCAGACTGGAAGCTGTTTGAGGACTTTTACGGGACATGCGGACTCAGTTTTATCAATTGCGATCTCTCCGGACCAGAAATGGATAGTCTCTGCAAGTTATGATAAGACGATCAAAGTCTGGGATTTCCAGACTGGAAGCTGTTTGAGGACTTGAATTGGCCATGCGGACTGAGTTAGATCTATTGCGATCTCTCCGGACCAGAAATGGATAGTCTCTGCAAGTTATGATAAGACGATCAAAGTCTGGGATTTCCAGACTGGAAGCTGTTTGAGGACTTTTACGGGACATGCGGACTCAGTTTACTCTATTGCGATCTCTCCGGACCAGAAATGGATAGTCTCTGCAAGTTATGATAATACGATCAAAGTCTGGGATTTCCAGACTGGAAGCTGTTTGAGGACTTTTACGGGACATGCGGACTCAGTTTTATCAATTGCGATCTCTCCGGACCAGAAATGGATAGTCTCTGCAAGTTATGATAAGACGATCAAAGTCTGGGATTTCCAGACTGGAAGCTGTTTGAGGACTTTTACGGGACATGCGGACTCAGTTTACTCTATTGCGATCTCTCCGGACCAGAAATGGATAGTCTCTGCTAGTGATGATAAGACGATCAAAGTCTGGGATTTCCAGACTGGAAGCTGTTTGAGGACTTGAATTGGCCATGCGGACTGAGTTAGATCTATTGCGATCTCTCCGGACCAGAAATGGATAGTCTCTGCAAGTTATGATGATACGATCAAAGTCTGGGATTTCCAGACTGGAAGCTGTTTGAGGACTTTTACGGGACATGCGGACTCAGTTTACTCTATTGCGATCTCTCCGGACCAGAAATGGATAGTCTCTGCAAGTTATGATGATACGATCAAAGTCTGGGATTTCCAGACTGGAAGCTGTTTGAGGACTTTTACGGGACATGCGGACTCAGTTTTATCAATTGCGATCTCTCCGGACCAGAAATGGATAGTCTCTGCAAGTTATGATAAGACGATCAAAGTCTGGGATTTCCAGACTGGAAGCTGTTTGAGGACTTTTACGGGACATGCGGACTCAGTTTTATCAATTGCGATCTCTCCGGACCAGAAATGGATAGTCTCTGCAAGTGCAGATGATACGATCAAAGTCTGGGATTTCCAGACTGGAAGCTGTTTGAGGACTTTTACGGGACATGCGGACTCAGTTTACTCTATTGCGATCTCTCCGGACCAGAAATGGATAGTCTCTGCAAGTTATGATAAGACGATCAAAGTCTGGGATTTCCAGACTGGAAGCTGTTTGAGGACTTTTACGGGACATGCGGACTCAGTTTTATCAATTGCGATCTCTCCGGACCAGAAATGGATAGTCTCTGCAAGTTATGATAAGACGATCAAAGTCTGGGATTTCCAGACTGGAAGCTGTTTGAGGACTTTTACGGGACATGCGGACTCAGTTTACTCTATTGCGATCTCTCCGGACCAGAAATGGATAGTCTCTGCAAGTTATGATAAGACGATCAAAGTCTGGGATTTCCAGACTGGAAGCTGTTTGAGGACTTTTACGGGACATGCGGACTCAGTTTTATCAATTGCGATCTCTCCGGACCAGAAATGGATAGTCTCTGCAAGTTATGATAAGACGATCAAAGTCTGGGATTTCCAGACTGGAAGCTGTTTGAGGACTTTTACGGGACATGCGGACTCAGTTTACTCAATTGCGTTCTCTCCGGACCAGATATGGATAGTCTCTTCTAGTGATGATAAGACGATCAAAGTCTGGGATTTCCAGACTGGAAGCTGTTTGAGGACTTTTACGGGACATGCGGACTCAGTTTTATCAATTGCGATCTCTCCGGACCAGAAATGGATAGTCTCTGCAAGTTATGATGATACGATCAAAGTCTGGGATTTCCAGACTGGAAGCTGTTTGAGGACTTTTACGGGACATGCGCACTCAGTTTTATCAATTGCGATCTCTCCGGACCAGAAATGGATAGTCTCTGCAAGTTATGATGATACGATCAAAGTCTGGGATTTCCAGACTGGAAGCTGTTTGAGGACTTTTACGGGACATGCGGACTGAGTTAGATCTATTGCGATCTCTCCGGACCAGAAATGGATAGTCTCTGCAAGTTATGATGATACGATCAAAGTCTGGGATTTCCAGACTGGAAGCTGTTTGAGGACTTTTACGGGACATGCGGACTCAGTTTTATCAATTGCGATCTCTCCGGACCAGAAATGGATAGTCTCTGCAAGTTATGATAAGACGATCAAAGTCTGGGATTTCCAGACTGGAAGCTGTTTGAGGACTTTTACGGGACATGCGGACTCAGTTTTATCAATTGCGATCTCTCCGGACCAGAAATGGATAGTCTCTGCAAGTTATGATAAGACGATCAAAGTCTGGGATTTCCAGACTGGAAGCTGTTTGAGGACTTTTACGGGACATGCGGACTCAGTTTTATCAATTGCGATCTCTCCGGACCAGAAATGGATAGTCTCTGCAAGTTATGATGATACGATCAAAGTCTGGGATTTCCAGACTGGAAGCTGTTTGAGGACTTTTACGGGACATGCGGACTCAGTTTTATCAATTGCGATCTCTCCGGACCAGAAATGGATAGTCTCTGCAAGTTATGATGATACGATCAAAGTCTGGGATTTCCAGACTGGAAGCTGTTTGAGGACTTTTACGGGACATGCGGACTCAGTTTTATCAATTGCGATCTCTCCGGACCAGAAATGGATAGTCTCTGCAAGTGCAGATGATACTATCAAAGTCTGGGATTTCCAGACTGGAAGCTGTTTGAGGACTTTTACGGGACATGCGGACTCAGTTTTATCAATTGCGATCTCTCCGGACCAGAAATGGATAGTCTCTGCAAGTGCAGATGATACTATCAAAGTCTGGGATTTCCAGACTGGAAGCTGTTTGAGGACTTTTACGGGACATGCGGACTCAGTTTTATCAATTGCGATCTCTCCGGACCAGAAATGGATAGTCTCTGCAAGTTATGATAAGACGATCAAAGTCTGGGATTTCCAGACTGGAAGCTGTTTGAGGACTTGAATTGGCCATGCGGACTGAGTTAGATCTATTGCGATCTCTCCGGACCAGAAATGGATAGTCTCTGCAAGTTATGATAAGACGATCAAAGTCTGGGATTTCCAGACTGGAAGCTGTTTGAGGACTTTTACGGGACATGCGGACTCAGTTTACTCTATTGCGATCTCTCCGGACCAGAAATGGATAGTCTCTGCAAGTTATGATAATACGATCAAAGTCTGGGATTTCCAGACTGGAAGCTGTTTGAGGACTTTTACGGGACATGCGGACTCAGTTTTATCAATTGCGATCTCTCCGGACCAGAAATGGATAGTCTCTGCAAGTTATGATAAGACGATCAAAGTCTGGGATTTCCAGACTGGAAGCTGTTTGAGGACTTTTACGGGACATGCGGACTCAGTTTACTCTATTGCGATCTCTCCGGACCAGAAATGGATAGTCTCTGCTAGTGATGATAAGACGATCAAAGTCTGGGATTTCCAGACTGGAAGCTGTTTGAGGACTTGAATTGGCCATGCGGACTGAGTTAGATCTATTGCGATCTCTCCGGACCAGAAATGGATAGTCTCTGCAAGTTATGATGATACGATCAAAGTCTGGGATTTCCAGACTGGAAGCTGTTTGAGGACTTTTACGGGACATGCGGACTCAGTTTACTCTATTGCGATCTCTCCGGACCAGAAATGGATAGTCTCTGCAAGTTATGATGATACGATCAAAGTCTGGGATTTCCAGACTGGAAGCTGTTTGAGGACTTTTACGGGACATGCGGACTCAGTTTTATCAATTGCGATCTCTCCGGACCAGAAATGGATAGTCTCTGCAAGTTATGATAAGACGATCAAAGTCTGGGATTTCCAGACTGGAAGCTGTTTGAGGACTTTTACGGGACATGCGGACTCAGTTTTATCAATTGCGATCTCTCCGGACCAGAAATGGATAGTCTCTGCAAGTGCAGATGATACGATCAAAGTCTGGGATTTCCAGACTGGAAGCTGTTTGAGGACTTTTACGGGACATGCGGACTCAGTTTACTCTATTGCGATCTCTCCGGACCAGAAATGGATAGTCTCTGCAAGTTATGATAAGACGATCAAAGTCTGGGATTTCCAGACTGGAAGCTGTTTGAGGACTTTTACGGGACATGCGGACTCAGTTTTATCAATTGCGATCTCTCCGGACCAGAAATGGATAGTCTCTGCAAGTTATGATAAGACGATCAAAGTCTGGGATTTCCAGACTGGAAGCTGTTTGAGGACTTTTACGGGACATGCGGACTCAGTTTACTCAATTGCGTTCTCTCCGGACCAGATATGGATAGTCTCTTCTAGTGATGATAAGACGATCAAAGTCTGGGATTTCCAGACTGGAAGCTGTTTGAGGACTTTTACGGGACATGCGGACTCAGTTTTATCAATTGCGATCTCTCCGGACCAGAAATGGATAGTCTCTGCAAGTTATGATAAGACGATCAAAGTCTGGGATTTCCAGACTGGAAGCTGTTTGAGGACTTTTACGGGACATGCGGACTCAGTTTTATCAATTGCGATCTCTCCGGACCAGAAATGGATAGTCTCTGCAAGTTATGATGATACGATCAAAGTCTGGGATTTCCAGACTGGAAGCTGTTTGAGGACTTTTACGGGACATGCGGACTCAGTTTACTCTATTGCGATCTCTCCGGACCAGAAATGGATAGTCTCTGCAAGTTATGATGATACGATCAAAGTCTGGGATTTCCAGACTGGAAGCTGTTTGAGGACTTTTACGGGACATGCGGACTCAGTTTACTCTATTGCGATCTCTCCGGACCAGAAATGGATAGTCTCTGCAAGTTATGATGATACGATCAAAGTCTGGGATTTCCAGACTGGAAGCTGTTTGAGGACTTTTACGGGACATGCGGACTCAGTTTACTCTATTGCGATCTCTCCGGACCAGAAATGGATAGTCTCTGCAAGTTATGATAAGACGATCAAAGTCTGGGATTTCCAGACTGGAAGCTGTTTGAGGACTTTTACGGGACATGCGGACTCAGTTTACTCTATTGCGATCTCTCCGGACCAGAAATGGATAGTCTCTGCAAGTTATGATGATACGATCAAAGTCTGGGATTTCCAGACTGGAAGCTGTTTGAGGACTTTTACGGGACATGCGGACTCAGTTTTATCAATTGCGATCTCTCCGGACCAGAAATGGATAGTCTCTGCAAGTTATGATAAGACGATCAAAGTCTGGGATTTCCAGACTGGAAGCTGTTTGAGGACTTTTACGGGACATGCGGACTCAGTTTACTCTATTGCGATCTCTCCGGACCAGAAATGGATAGTCTCTGCAAGTTATGATGATACGATCAAAGTCTGGGATTTCCAGACTGGAAGCTGTTTGAGGACTTTTACGGGACATGCGGACTCAGTTTTATCAATTGCGATCTCTCCGGACCAGAAATGGATAGTCTCTGCAAGTTATGATGATACGATCAAAGTCTGGGATTTCCAGACTGGAAGCTGTTTGAGGACTTGAATTGGCCATGCGGACTGAGTTAGATCTATTGCGATCTCTCCGGACCAGAAATGGATAGTCTCTGCTAGTGATGATAAGACGATCAAAGTCTGGGATTTCCAGACTGGAAGCTGTTTGAGGACTTGAATTGGCCATGCGGACTGAGTTAGATCTATTGCGATCTCTCCGGACCAGAAATGGATAGTCTCTGCAAGTTATGATAAGACGATCAAAGTCTGGGATTTCCAGACTGGAAGCTGTTTGAGGACTTTTACGGGACATGCGGACTCAGTTTACTCTATTGCGATCTCTCCGGACCAGAAATGGATAGTCTCTGCAAGTTATGATGATACGATCAAAGTCTGGGATTTCCAGACTGGAAGCTGTTTGAGGACTTTTACGGGACATGCGGACTCAGTTTACTCTATTGCGATCTCTCCGGACCAGAAATGGATAGTCTCTGCAAGTTATGATGATACGATCAAAGTCTGGGATTTCCAGACTGGAAGCTGTTTGAGGACTTGAATTGGCCATGCGGACTGAGTTAGATCTATTGCGATCTCTCCGGACCAGAAATGGATAGTCTCTGCTAGTGTGGATAAGACGATCAAAGTCTGGGATTTCCAGACTGGAAGCTGTTTGAGGACTTTTACGGGACATGCGGACTCAGTTTACTCTATTGCGATCTCTCCGGACCAGAAATGGATAGTCTCTGCAAGTTATGATAATACGATCAAAGTCTGGGATTTCCAGACTGGAAGCTGTTTGAGGGCTTTTACGGGACATGCGGACTCAGTTTACTCTATTGCGATCTCTCCGGACCAGAAATGGATAGTCTCTGCAAGTTATGATGATACGATCAAAGTCTGGGATTTCCAGACTGGAAGCTGTTTGAGGACTTTTACGGGACATGCGGACTCAGTTTGATCTATTGCGATCTCTCCGGACCAGAAATGGATAGTCTCTGCAAGTTATGATAAGACGATCAAAGTCTGGGATTTCCAGACTGGAAGCTGTTTGAGGACTTGAATTGGCCATGCGGACTCAGTTTACTCTATTGCGATCTCTCCGGACCAGAAATGGATAGTCTCTGCAAGTTATGATAAGACGATCAAAGTCTGGGATTTCCAGACTGGAAGCTGTTTGAGGACTTTTACGGGACATGCGGACTCAGTTAGATCTATTGCGATCTCTCCGGACCAGAAATGGATAGTCTCTGCTAGTGTGGATAAGACGATCAAAGTCTGGGATTTCCAGACTGGAAGCTGTTTGAGGACTTGAATCGGCCATGCGGACTGAGTTAGATCTATTGCGATCTCTCCGGACCAGAAATGGATAGTCTCTGCAAGTTATGATAAGACGATCAAAGTCTGGGATTTCCAGACTGGAAGCTGTTTGAGGACTTTTACGGGACATGCGGACTCAGTTTACTCTATTGCGATCTCTCCGGACCAGAAATGGATAGTCTCTGCAAGTTATGATGATACGATCAAAGTCTGGGATTTCCAGACTGGAAGCTGTTTGAGGACTTTTACGGGACATGCGGACTCAGTTTTATCAATTGCGATCTCTCCGGACCAGAAATGGATAGTCTCTGCAAGTTATGATAAGACGATCAAAGTCTGGGATTTCCAGACTGGAAGCTGTTTGAGGACTTTTACGGGACATGCGGACTCAGTTTTATCAATTGCGATCTCTCCGGACCAGAAATGGATAGTCTCTGCAAGTTATGATAAGACGATCAAAGTCTGGGATTTCCAGACTGGAAGCTGTTTGAGGACTTGAATTGGCCATGCGGACTGAGTTAGATCTATTGCGATCTCTCCGGACCAGAAATGGATAGTCTCTGCTAGTGTGGATAAGACGATCAAAGTCTGGGATTTCCAGACTGGAAGCTGTTTGAGGACTTTTACGGGACATGCGGACTGAGTTAGATCTATTGCGATCTCTCCGGACCAGAAATGGATAGTCTCTGCTAGTGTGGATAAGACGATCAAAGTCTGGGATTTCCAGACTGGAAGCTGTTTGAGGACTTGAATTGGCCATGCGGACTGAGTTAGATCTATTGCGATCTCTCCGGACCAGAAATGGATAGTCTCTGCAAGTTATGATAAGACGATCAAAGTCTGGGATTTTCAGACTGGAAGCTGTTTGAGGACTTGAATTGGCCATGCGGACTGAGTTAGATCTATTGCGATCTCTCCGGACCAGAAATGGATAGTCTCTGCAAGTTATGATAAGACGATCAAAGTCTGGGATTTCCAGACTGGAAGCTGTTTGAGGACTTTTACGGGACATGCGGACTCAGTTTTATCAATTGCGATCTCTCCGGACCAGAAATGGATAGTCTCTGCAAGTTATGATGATACGATCAAAGTCTGGGATTTCCAGACTGGAAGCTGTTTGAGGACTTTTACGGGACATGCGGACTCAGTTTTATCAATTGCGATCTCTCCGGACCAGAAATGGATAGTCTCTGCAAGTTATGATGATACGATCAAAGTCTGGGATTTCCAGACTGGAAGCTGTTTGAGGACTTTTACGGGACATGCGGACTCAGTTTTATCAATTGCGATCTCTCCGGACCAGAAATGGATAGTCTCTGCAAGTTATGATAAGACGATCAAAGTCTGGGATTTCCAGACTGGAAGCTGTTTGAGGACTTTTACGGGACATGCGGACTCAGTTTTATCAATTGCGATCTCTCCGGACCAGAAATGGATAGTCTCTGCAAGTTATGATAAGACGATCAAAGTCTGGGATTTCCAGACTGGAAGCTGTTTGAGGACTTTTACGGGACATGCGGACTCAGTTTTATCAATTGCGATCTCTCCGGACCAGAAATGGATAGTCTCTGCAAGTTATGATAAGACGATCAAAGTCTGGGATTTCCAGACTGGAAGCTGTTTGAGGACTTGAATTGGCCATGCGGACTGAGTTAGATCTATTGCGATCTCTCCGGACCAGAAATGGATAGTCTCTGCAAGTTATGATAAGACGATCAAAGTCTGGGATTTTCAGACTGGAAGCTGTTTGAGGACTTGAATTGGCCATGCGGACTGAGTTAGATCTATTGCGATCTCTCCGGACCAGAAATGGATAGTCTCTGCAAGTTATGATAAGACGATCAAAGTCTGGGATTTCCAGACTGGAAGCTGTTTGAGGACTTTTACGGGACATGCGGACTCAGTTTTATCAATTGCGATCTCTCCGGACCAGAAATGGATAGTCTCTGCAAGTTATGATAAGACGATCAAAGTCTGGGATTTCCAGACTGGAAGCTGTTTGAGGACTTTTACGGGACATGCGGACTCAGTTTTATCAATTGCGATCTCTCCGGACCAGAAATGGATAGTCTCTGCAAGTTATGATAAGACGATCAAAGTCTGGGATTTCCAGACTGGAAGCTGTTTGAGGACTTTTACGGGACATGCGGACTCAGTTTTATCAATTGCGATCTCTCCGGACCAGAAATGGATAGTCTCTGCAAGTTATGATAAGACGATCAAAGTCTGGGATTTCCAGACTGGAAGCTGTTTGAGGACTTTTACGGGACATGCGGACTCAGTTTTATCAATTGCGATCTCTCCGGACCAGAAATGGATAGTCTCTGCAAGTTATGATAAGACGATCAAAGTCTGGGATTTCCAGACTGGAAGCTGTTTGAGGACTTTTACGGGACATGCGGACTCAGTTTTATCAATTGCGATCTCTCCGGACCAGAAATGGATAGTCTCTGCAAGTTATGATAAGACGATCAAAGTCTGGGATTTCCAGACTGGAAGCTGTTTGAGGACTTGAATTGGCCATACGGACTGAGTTAGATCTATTGCGATCTCTCCGGACCAGAAATGGATAGTCTCTGCTAGTGTGGATAAGACGATCAAAGTCTGGGATTTCCAGACTGGAAGCTGTTTGAGGACTTGAATTGGCCATGCGGACTGAGTTAGATCTATTGCGATCTCTCCGGACCAGAAATGGATAGTCTCTGCTAGTGTGGATAAGACGATCAAAGTCTGGGATTTCCAGACTGGAAGCTGTTTGAGGACTTGAATTGGCCATGCGGACTGAGTTAGATCTATTGCGATCTCTCCGGACCAGAAATGGATAGTCTCTGCTAGTGTGGATAAGACGATCAAAGTCTGGGATTTCCAGACTGGAAGCTGTTTGAGGACTTGAATTGGCCATGCGGACTGAGTTAGATCTATTGCGATCTCTCCGGACCAGAAATGGATAGTCTCTGCTAGTGTGGATAAGACGATCAAAGTCTGGGATTTCCAGACTGGAAGCTGTTTGAGGACTTGAATTGGCCATACGGACTGAGTTAGATCTATTGCGATCTCTCCGCACCAGAAATGGATAGTCTCTGCTAGTGTGGATAAGACGATCAAAGTCTGGGATTTCCAGACTGGAAGCTGTTTGAGGACTTTTACGGGACATGCGGACTCAGTTTACTCTATTGCGATCTCTCCGGACCAGAAATGGATAGTCTCTGCTAGTGTGGATAAGACGATCAAAGTCTGGGATTTCCAGACTGGAAGCTGTTTGAGGACTTTTACGGGACATACGGACTGAGTTAGATCTATTGCGATCTCTCCGGACCAGAAATGGATAGTCTCTGCTAGTGTGGATAAGACGATCAAAGTCTGGGATTTCCAGACTGGAAGCTGTTTGAGGACTTGAATTGGCCATGCGGACTGAGTTAGATCTATTGCGATCTCTCCGGACCAGAAATGGATAGTCTCTGCAAGTTATGATAAGACGATCAAAGTCTGGGATTTCCAGACTGGAAGCTGTTTGAGGACTTGAATTGGCCATGCGGACTGAGTTAGATCTATTGCGATCTCTCCGGACCAGAAATGGATAGTCTCTGCAAGTTATGATAAGACGATCAAAGTCTGGGATTTCCAGACTGGAAGCTGTTTGAGGACTTGAATTGGCCATACGGACTGAGTTAGATCTATTGCGATCTCTCCGGACCAGAAATGGATAGTCTCTGCTAGTGTGGATAAGACGATCAAAGTCTGGGATTTCCAGACTGGAAGCTGTTTGAGGACTTGAATTGGCCATGCGGACTGAGTTAGATCTATTGCGATCTCTCCGGACCAGAAATGGATAGTCTCTGCTAGTGTGGATAAGACGATCAAAGTCTGGGATTTTCAGACTGGAAGCTGTTTGAGGACTTGAATTGGCCATGCGGACTGAGTTAGATCTATTGCGATCTCTCCGGACCAGAAATGGATAGTCTCTGCTAGTGTGGATAAGACGATCAAAGTCTGGGATTTCCAGACTGGAAGCTGTTTGAGGACTTTTACGGGACATGCGGACTCAGTTTACTCTATTGCGATCTCTCCGGACCAGAAATGGATAGTCTCTGCTAGTGTGGATAAGACGATCAAAGTCTGGGATTTCCAGACTGGAAGCTGTTTGAGGACTTTTACGGGACATGCGGACTGAGTTAGATCTATTGCGATCTCTCCGGACCAGAAATGGATAGTCTCTGCTAGTGTGGATAAGACGATCAAAGTCTGGGATTTCCAGACTGGAAGCTGTTTGAGGACTTGAATTGGCCATGCGGACTGAGTTAGATCTATTGCGATCTCTCCGGACCAGAAATGGATAGTCTCTGCAAGTTATGATAAGACGATCAAAGTCTGGGATTTTCAGACTGGAAGCTGTTTGAGGACTTGAATTGGCCATGCGGACTCAGTTTTATCAATTGCGATCTCTCCGGACCAGAAATGGATAGTCTCTGCAAGTTATGATAAGACGATCAAAGTCTGGGATTTCCAGACTGGAAGCTGTTTGAGGACTTTTACGGGACATGCGGACTCAGTTTTATCAATTGCGATCTCTCCGGACCAGAAATGGATAGTCTCTGCAAGTTATGATAAGACGATCAAAGTCTGGGATTTCCAGACTGGAAGCTGTTTGAGGACTTGAATTGGCCATACGGACTCAGTTTTATCAATTGCGATCTCTCCGGACCAGAAATGGATAGTCTCTGCTAGTGTGGATAAGACGATCAAAGTCTGGGATTTCCAGACTGGAAGCTGTTTGAGGACTTGAATTGGCCATGCGGACTGAGTTAGATCTATTGCGATCTCTCCGGACCAGAAATGGATAGTCTCTGCTAGTGTGGATAAGACGATCAAAGTCTGGGATTTCCAGACTGGAAGCTGTTTGAGGACTTTTACGGGACATGCGGACTCAGTTTGATCTATTGCGATCTCTCCGGATCAGAAATGGATAGTCTCTGCTAGTGATGATAAGACGATCAAAGTCTGGGATTTCCAGACTGGAAGCTGTTTGAGGACTTGAATTGGCCATACGGACTGAGTTAGATCTATTGCGATCTCTCCGGACCAGAAATGGATAGTCTCTGCTAGTGTGGATAAGACGATCAAAGTCTGGGATTTCCAGACTGGAAGCTGTTTGAGGACTTGAATTGGCCATGCGGACTGAGTTAGATCTATTGCGATCTCTCCGGACCAGAAATGGATAGTCTCTGCTAGTGTGGATAAGACGATCAAAGTCTGGGATTTCCAGACTGGAAGCTGTTTGAGGACTTTTACGGGACATGCGGACTGAGTTAGATCTATTGCGATCTCTCCGGACCAGAAATGGATAGTCTCTGCTAGTGTGGATAAGACGATCAAAGTCTGGGATTTCCAGACTGGAAGCTGTTTGAGGACTTGAATTGGCCATGCGGACTGAGTTAGATCTATTGCGATCTCTCCGGACCAGAAATGGATAGTCTCTGCTAGTGTGGATAAGACGATCAAAGTCTGGGATTTCCAGACTGGAAGCTGTTTGAGGACTTGAATTGGCCATGCGGACTGAGTTAGATCTATTGCGATCTCTCCGGACCAGAAATGGATAGTCTCTGCTAGTGTGGATAAGACGATCAAAGTCTGGGATTTTCAGACTGGAAGCTGTTTGAGGACTTGAATTGGCCATGCGGACTGAGTTAGATCTATTGCGATCTCTCCGGACCAGAAATGGATAGTCTCTGCAAGTTATGATAAGACGATCAAAGTCTGGGATTTCCAGACTGGAAGCTGTTTGAGGACTTTTACGGGACATGCGGACTCAGTTTTATCAATTGCGATCTCTCCGGACCAGAAATGGATAGTCTCTGCAAGTTATGATAAGACGATCAAAGTCTGGGATTTCCAGACTGGAAGCTGTTTGAGGACTTTTACGGGACATGCGGACTCAGTTTTATCAATTGCGATCTCTCCGGACCAGAAATGGATAGTCTCTGCAAGTTATGATAAGACGATCAAAGTCTGGGATTTCCAGACTGGAAGCTGTTTGAGGACTTTTACGGGACATGCGGACTCAGTTTTATCAATTGCGATCTCTCCGGACCAGAAATGGATAGTCTCTGCAAGTTATGATAAGACGATCAAAGTCTGGGATTTCCAGACTGGAAGCTGTTTGAGGACTTGAATTGGCCATACGGACTGAGTTAGATCTATTGCGATCTCTCCGGACCAGAAATGGATAGTCTCTGCTAGTGTGGATAAGACGATCAAAGTCTGGGATTTCCAGACTGGAAGCTGTTTGAGGACTTGAATTGGCCATGCGGACTGAGTTAGATCTATTGCGATCTCTCCGGACCAGAAATGGATAGTCTCTGCTAGTGTGGATAAGACGATCAAAGTCTGGGATTTCCAGACTGGAAGCTGTTTGAGGACTTGAATTGGCCATGCGGACTGAGTTAGATCTATTGCGATCTCTCCGGACCAGAAATGGATAGTCTCTGCTAGTGTGGATAAGACGATCAAAGTCTGGGATTTCCAGACTGGAAGCTGTTTGAGGACTTGAATTGGCCATGCGGACTGAGTTAGATCTATTGCGATCTCTCCGGACCAGAAATGGATAGTCTCTGCTAGTGTGGATAAGACGATCAAAGTCTGGGATTTCCAGACTGGAAGCTGTTTGAGGACTTGAATTGGCCATGCGGACTGAGTTAGATCTATTGCGATCTCTCCGGACCAGAAATGGATAGTCTCTGCTAGTGTGGATAAGACGATCAAAGTCTGGGATTTCCAGACTGGAAGCTGTTTGAGGACTTTTACGGGACATGCGGACTCAGTTTGATCTATTGCGATCTCTCCGGATCAGAAATGGATAGTCTCTGCTAGTGATGATAAGACGATCAAAGTCTGGGATTTCCAGACTGGAAGCTGTTTGAGGACTTGAATTGGCCATGCGGACTGAGTTAGATCTATTGCGATCTCTCCGGACCAGAAATGGATAGTCTCTGCTAGTGTGGATAAGACGATCAAAGTCTGGGATTTCCAGACTGGAAGCTGTTTGAGGACTTGAATTGGCCATGCGGACTGAGTTAGATCTATTGCGATCTCTCCGGACCAGAAATGGATAGTCTCTGCTAGTGTGGATAAGACGATCAAAGTCTGGGATTTTCAGACTGGAAGCTGTTTGAGGACTTGAATTGGCCATGCGGACTGAGTTAGATCTATTGCGATCTCTCCGGACCAGAAATGGATAGTCTCTGCTAGTGTGGATAAGACGATCAAAGTCTGGGATTTCCAGACTGGAAGCTGTTTGAGGACTTTTACGGGACATGCGGACTCAGTTTACTCTATTGCGATCTCTCCGGACCAGAAATGGATAGTCTCTGCTAGTGTGGATAAGACGATCAAAGTCTGGGATTTCCAGACTGGAAGCTGTTTGAGGACTTTTACGGGACATGCGGACTGAGTTAGATCTATTGCGATCTCTCCGGACCAGAAATGGATAGTCTCTGCTAGTGTGGATAAGACGATCAAAGTCTGGGATTTCCAGACTGGAAGCTGTTTGAGGACTTGAATTGGCCATGCGGACTGAGTTAGATCTATTGCGATCTCTCCGGACCAGAAATGGATAGTCTCTGCAAGTTATGATAAGACGATCAAAGTCTGGGATTTCCAGACTGGAAGCTGTTTGAGGACTTGAATTGGCCATGCGGACTGAGTTAGATCTATTGCGATCTCTCCGGACCAGAAATGGATAGTCTCTGCAAGTTATGATAAGACGATCAAAGTCTGGGATTTTCAGACTGGAAGCTGTTTGAGGACTTGAATTGGCCATGCGGACTCAGTTTTATCAATTGCGATCTCTCCGGACCAGAAATGGATAGTCTCTGCAAGTTATGATAAGACGATCAAAGTCTGGGATTTCCAGACTGGAAGCTGTTTGAGGACTTGAATTGGCCATACGGACTCAGTTTTATCAATTGCGATCTCTCCGGACCAGAAATGGATAGTCTCTGCTAGTGTGGATAAGACGATCAAAGTCTGGGATTTCCAGACTGGAAGCTGTTTGAGGACTTGAATTGGCCATGCGGACTGAGTTAGATCTATTGCGATCTCTCCGGACCAGAAATGGATAGTCTCTGCTAGTGTGGATAAGACGATCAAAGTCTGGGATTTCCAGACTGGAAGCTGTTTGAGGACTTTTACGGGACATGCGGACTCAGTTTGATCTATTGCGATCTCTCCGGATCAGAAATGGATAGTCTCTGCTAGTGATGATAAGACGATCAAAGTCTGGGATTTCCAGACTGGAAGCTGTTTGAGGACTTGAATTGGCCATACGGACTGAGTTAGATCTATTGCGATCTCTCCGGACCAGAAATGGATAGTCTCTGCTAGTGTGGATAAGACGATCAAAGTCTGGGATTTCCAGACTGGAAGCTGTTTGAGGACTTGAATTGGCCATGCGGACTGAGTTAGATCTATTGCGATCTCTCCGGACCAGAAATGGATAGTCTCTGCTAGTGTGGATAAGACGATCAAAGTCTGGGATTTCCAGACTGGAAGCTGTTTGAGGACTTTTACGGGACATGCGGACTGAGTTAGATCTATTGCGATCTCTCCGGACCAGAAATGGATAGTCTCTGCTAGTGTGGATAAGACGATCAAAGTCTGGGATTTCCAGACTGGAAGCTGTTTGAGGACTTGAATTGGCCATGCGGACTGAGTTAGATCTATTGCGATCTCTCCGGACCAGAAATGGATAGTCTCTGCTAGTGTGGATAAGACGATCAAAGTCTGGGATTTCCAGACTGGAAGCTGTTTGAGGACTTGAATTGGCCATGCGGACTGAGTTAGATCTATTGCGATCTCTCCGGACCAGAAATGGATAGTCTCTGCTAGTGTGGATAAGACGATCAAAGTCTGGGATTTTCAGACTGGAAGCTGTTTGAGGACTTGAATTGGCCATGCGGACTGAGTTAGATCTATTGCGATCTCTCCGGACCAGAAATGGATAGTCTCTGCAAGTTATGATAAGACGATCAAAGTCTGGGATTTCCAGACTGGAAGCTGTTTGAGGACTTTTACGGGACATGCGGACTCAGTTTTATCAATTGCGATCTCTCCGGACCAGAAATGGATAGTCTCTGCAAGTTATGATAAGACGATCAAAGTCTGGGATTTCCAGACTGGAAGCTGTTTGAGGACTTTTACGGGACATGCGGACTCAGTTTTATCAATTGCGATCTCTCCGGACCAGAAATGGATAGTCTCTGCAAGTTATGATAAGACGATCAAAGTCTGGGATTTCCAGACTGGAAGCTGTTTGAGGACTTGAATTGGCCATACGGACTGAGTTAGATCTATTGCGATCTCTCCGGACCAGAAATGGATAGTCTCTGCTAGTGTGGATAAGACGATCAAAGTCTGGGATTTCCAGACTGGAAGCTGTTTGAGGACTTGAATTGGCCATACGGACTGAGTTAGATCTATTGCGATCTCTCCGGACCAGAAATGGATAGTCTCTGCTAGTGTGGATAAGACGATCAAAGTCTGGGATTTCCAGACTGGAAGCTGTTTGAGGACTTTTACGGGACATGCGGACTCAGTTTGATCTATTGCGATCTCTCCGGATCAGAAATGGATAGTCTCTGCTAGTGATGATAAGACGATCAAAGTCTGGGATTTCCAGACTGGAAGCTGTTTGAGGACTTGAATTGGCCATACGGACTGAGTTAGATCTATTGCGATCTCTCCGGACCAGAAATGGATAGTCTCTGCTAGTGTGGATAAGACGATCAAAGTCTGGGATTTCCAGACTGGAAGCTGTTTGAGGACTTGAATTGGCCATGCGGACTGAGTTAGATCTATTGCGATCTCTCCGGACCAGAAATGGATAGTCTCTGCTAGTGTGGATAAGACGATCAAAGTCTGGGATTTCCAGACTGGAAGCTGTTTGAGGACTTGAATTGGCCATGCGGACTGAGTTAGATCTATTGCGATCTCTCCGGACCAGAAATGGATAGTCTCTGCTAGTGTGGATAAGACGATCAAAGTCTGGGATTTCCAGACTGGAAGCTGTTTGAGGACTTGAATTGGCCATGCGGACTGAGTTAGATCTATTGCGATCTCTCCGGACCAGAAATGGATAGTCTCTGCTAGTGTGGATAAGACGATCAAAGTCTGGGATTTCCAGACTGGAAGCTGTTTGAGGACTTGAATTGGCCATGCGGACTGAGTTAGATCTATTGCGATCTCTCCGGACCAGAAATGGATAGTCTCTGCTAGTGTGGATAAGACGATCAAAGTCTGGGATTTCCAGACTGGAAGCTGTTTGAGGACTTGAATTGGCCATGCGGACTGAGTTAGATCTATTGCGATCTCTCCGGACCAGAAATGGATAGTCTCTGCAAGTTATGATAAGACGATCAAAGTCTGGGATTTTCAGACTGGAAGCTGTTTGAGGACTTGAATTGGCCATGCGGACTCAGTTTTATCAATTGCGATCTCTCCGGACCAGAAATGGATAGTCTCTGCAAGTTATGATAAGACGATCAAAGTCTGGGATTTCCAGACTGGAAGCTGTTTGAGGACTTTTACGGGACATGCGGACTCAGTTTTATCAATTGCGATCTCTCCGGACCAGAAATGGATAGTCTCTGCAAGTTATGATAAGACGATCAAAGTCTGGGATTTCCAGACTGGAAGCTGTTTGAGGACTTGAATTGGCCATACGGACTCAGTTTTATCAATTGCGATCTCTCCGGACCAGAAATGGATAGTCTCTGCTAGTGTGGATAAGACGATCAAAGTCTGGGATTTCCAGACTGGAAGCTGTTTGAGGACTTGAATTGGCCATGCGGACTGAGTTAGATCTATTGCGATCTCTCCGGACCAGAAATGGATAGTCTCTGCTAGTGTGGATAAGACGATCAAAGTCTGGGATTTCCAGACTGGAAGCTGTTTGAGGACTTTTACGGGACATGCGGACTCAGTTTGATCTATTGCGATCTCTCCGGATCAGAAATGGATAGTCTCTGCTAGTGATGATAAGACGATCAAAGTCTGGGATTTCCAGACTGGAAGCTGTTTGAGGACTTGAATTGGCCATACGGACTGAGTTAGATCTATTGCGATCTCTCCGGACCAGAAATGGATAGTCTCTGCTAGTGTGGATAAGACGATCAAAGTCTGGGATTTCCAGACTGGAAGCTGTTTGAGGACTTGAATTGGCCATGCGGACTGAGTTAGATCTATTGCGATCTCTCCGGACCAGAAATGGATAGTCTCTGCTAGTGTGGATAAGACGATCAAAGTCTGGGATTTCCAGACTGGAAGCTGTTTGAGGACTTTTACGGGACATGCGGACTGAGTTAGATCTATTGCGATCTCTCCGGACCAGAAATGGATAGTCTCTGCTAGTGTGGATAAGACGATCAAAGTCTGGGATTTCCAGACTGGAAGCTGTTTGAGGACTTGAATTGGCCATGCGGACTGAGTTAGATCTATTGCGATCTCTCCGGACCAGAAATGGATAGTCTCTGCTAGTGTGGATAAGACGATCAAAGTCTGGGATTTCCAGACTGGAAGCTGTTTGAGGACTTGAATTGGCCATGCGGACTGAGTTAGATCTATTGCGATCTCTCCGGACCAGAAATGGATAGTCTCTGCTAGTGTGGATAAGACGATCAAAGTCTGGGATTTTCAGACTGGAAGCTGTTTGAGGACTTGAATTGGCCATGCGGACTGAGTTAGATCTATTGCGATCTCTCCGGACCAGAAATGGATAGTCTCTGCAAGTTATGATAAGACGATCAAAGTCTGGGATTTCCAGACTGGAAGCTGTTTGAGGACTTTTACGGGACATGCGGACTCAGTTTTATCAATTGCGATCTCTCCGGACCAGAAATGGATAGTCTCTGCAAGTTATGATAAGACGATCAAAGTCTGGGATTTCCAGACTGGAAGCTGTTTGAGGACTTTTACGGGACATGCGGACTCAGTTTTATCAATTGCGATCTCTCCGGACCAGAAATGGATAGTCTCTGCAAGTTATGATAAGACGATCAAAGTCTGGGATTTCCAGACTGGAAGCTGTTTGAGGACTTTTACGGGACATGCGGACTCAGTTTTATCAATTGCGATCTCTCCGGACCAGAAATGGATAGTCTCTGCAAGTTATGATAAGACGATCAAAGTCTGGGATTTCCAGACTGGAAGCTGTTTGAGGACTTGAATTGGCCATACGGACTGAGTTAGATCTATTGCGATCTCTCCGGACCAGAAATGGATAGTCTCTGCTAGTGTGGATAAGACGATCAAAGTCTGGGATTTCCAGACTGGAAGCTGTTTGAGGACTTGAATTGGCCATGCGGACTGAGTTAGATCTATTGCGATCTCTCCGGACCAGAAATGGATAGTCTCTGCTAGTGTGGATAAGACGATCAAAGTCTGGGATTTCCAGACTGGAAGCTGTTTGAGGACTTGAATTGGCCATGCGGACTGAGTTAGATCTATTGCGATCTCTCCGGACCAGAAATGGATAGTCTCTGCTAGTGTGGATAAGACGATCAAAGTCTGGGATTTCCAGACTGGAAGCTGTTTGAGGACTTGAATTGGCCATGCGGACTGAGTTAGATCTATTGCGATCTCTCCGGACCAGAAATGGATAGTCTCTGCTAGTGTGGATAAGACGATCAAAGTCTGGGATTTCCAGACTGGAAGCTGTTTGAGGACTTGAATTGGCCATGCGGACTGAGTTAGATCTATTGCGATCTCTCCGGACCAGAAATGGATAGTCTCTGCTAGTGTGGATAAGACGATCAAAGTCTGGGATTTCCAGACTGGAAGCTGTTTGAGGACTTGAATTGGCCATGCGGACTGAGTTAGATCTATTGCGATCTCTCCGGACCAGAAATGGATAGTCTCTGCTAGTGTGGATAAGACGATCAAAGTCTGGGATTTCCAGACTGGAAGCTGTTTGAGGACTTGAATTGGCCATGCGGACTGAGTTAGATCTATTGCGATCTCTCCGGACCAGAAATGGATAGTCTCTGCTAGTGTGGATAAGACGATCAAAGTCTGGGATTTCCAGACTGGAAGCTGTTTGAGGACTTGAATTGGCCATGCGGACTGAGTTAGATCTATTGCGATCTCTCCGGACCAGAAATGGATAGTCTCTGCTAGTGTGGATAAGACGATCAAAGTCTGGGATTTCCAGACTGGAAGCTGTTTGAGGACTTGAATTGGCCATGCGGACTGAGTTAGATCTATTGCGATCTCTCCGGACCAGAAATGGATAGTCTCTGCTAGTGTGGATAAGACGATCAAAGTCTGGGATTTCCAGACTGGAAGCTGTTTGAGGACTTTTACGGGACATGCGGACTCAGTTTACTCTATTGCGATCTCTCCGGACCAGAAATGGATAGTCTCTGCTAGTGTGGATAAGACGATCAAAGTCTGGGATTTCCAGACTGGAAGCTGTTTGAGGACTTGAATTGGCCATGCGGACTGAGTTAGATCTATTGCGATCTCTCCGGACCAGAAATGGATAGTCTCTGCTAGTGTGGATAAGACGATCAAAGTCTGGGATTTCCAGACTGGAAGCTGTTTGAGGACTTGAATTGGCCATGCGGACTGAGTTAGATCTATTGCGATCTCTCCGGACCAGAAATGGATAGTCTCTGCAAGTTATGATAAGACGATCAAAGTCTGGGATTTCCAGACTGGAAGCTGTTTGAGGACTTGAATTGGCCATGCGGACTGAGTTAGATCTATTGCGATCTCTCCGGACCAGAAATGGATAGTCTCTGCAAGTTATGATAAGACGATCAAAGTCTGGGATTTCCAGACTGGAAGCTGTTTGAGGACTTGAATTGGCCATACGGACTGAGTTAGATCTATTGCGATCTCTCCGGACCAGAAATGGATAGTCTCTGCTAGTGTGGATAAGACGATCAAAGTCTGGGATTTCCAGACTGGAAGCTGTTTGAGGACTTGAATTGGCCATGCGGACTGAGTTAGATCTATTGCGATCTCTCCGGACCAGAAATGGATAGTCTCTGCTAGTGTGGATAAGACGATCAAAGTCTGGGATTTCCAGACTGGAAGCTGTTTGAGGACTTGAATTGGCCATGCGGACTGAGTTAGATCTATTGCGATCTCTCCGGACCAGAAATGGATAGTCTCTGCTAGTGTGGATAAGACGATCAAAGTCTGGGATTTCCAGACTGGAAGCTGTTTGAGGACTTGAATTGGCCATGCGGACTGAGTTAGATCTATTGCGATCTCTCCGGACCAGAAATGGATAGTCTCTGCTAGTGTGGATAAGACGATCAAAGTCTGGGATTTCCAGACTGGAAGCTGTTTGAGGACTTTTACGGGACATGCGGACTCAGTTTGATCTATTGCGATCTCTCCGGATCAGAAATGGATAGTCTCTGCTAGTGATGATAAGACGATCAAAGTCTGGGATTTCCAGACTGGAAGCTGTTTGAGGACTTGAATTGGCCATACGGACTGAGTTAGATCTATTGCGATCTCTCCGGACCAGAAATGGATAGTCTCTGCTAGTGTGGATAAGACGATCAAAGTCTGGGATTTCCAGACTGGAAGCTGTTTGAGGACTTGAATTGGCCATGCGGACTGAGTTAGATCTATTGCGATCTCTCCGGACCAGAAATGGATAGTCTCTGCTAGTGTGGATAAGACGATCAAAGTCTGGGATTTCCAGACTGGAAGCTGTTTGAGGACTTTTACGGGACATGCGGACTCAGTTTTATCAATTGCGATCTCTCCGGACCAGAAATGGATAGTCTCTGCTAGTGTGGATAAGACGATCAAAGTCTGGGATTTCCAGACTGGAAGCTGTTTGAGGACTTGAATTGGCCATGCGGACTGAGTTAGATCTATTGCGATCTCTCCGGACCAGAAATGGATAGTCTCTGCTAGTGTGGATAAGACGATCAAAGTCTGGGATTTCCAGACTGGAAGCTGTTTGAGGACTTGAATTGGCCATACGGACTGAGTTAGATCTATTGCGATCTCTCCGGACCAGAAATGGATAGTCTCTGCTAGTGTGGATAAGACGATCAAAGTCTGGGATTTCCAGACTGGAAGCTGTTTGAGGACTTGAATTGGCCATGCGGACTGAGTTAGATCTATTGCGATCTCTCCGGACCAGAAATGGATAGTCTCTGCTAGTGTGGATAAGACGATCAAAGTCTGGGATTTCCAGACTGGAAGCTGTTTGAGGACTTGAATTGGCCATGCGGACTGAGTTAGATCTATTGCGATCTCTCCGGACCAGAAATGGATAGTCTCTGCTAGTGTGGATAAGACGATCAAAGTCTGGGATTTCCAGACTGGAAGCTGTTTGAGGACTTGAATTGGCCATGCGGACTGAGTTAGATCTATTGCGATCTCTCCGGACCAGAAATGGATAGTCTCTGCTAGTGTGGATAAGACGATCAAAGTCTGGGATTTCCAGACTGGAAGCTGTTTGAGGACTTGAATTGGCCATGCGGACTGAGTTAGATCTATTGCGATCTCTCCGGACCAGAAATGGATAGTCTCTGCTAGTGTGGATAAGACGATCAAAGTCTGGGATTTCCAGACTGGAAGCTGTTTGAGGACTTGAATTGGCCATGCGGACTGAGTTAGATCTATTGCGATCTCTCCGGACCAGAAATGGATAGTCTCTGCTAGTGTGGATAAGACGATCAAAGTCTGGGATTTCCAGACTGGAAGCTGTTTGAGGACTTGAATTGGCCATACGGACTCAGTTTTATCAATTGCGATCTCTCCGGACCAGAAATGGATAGTCTCTGCTAGTGATGATAAGACGATCAAAGTCTGGGATTTCCAGACTGGAAGCTGTTTGAGGACTTGAATTGGCCATACGGACTGAGTTAGATCTATTGCGATCTCTCCGGATCAGAAATGGATAGTCTCTGCTAGTGATGATAAGACGATCAAAGTCTGGGATTTCCAGACTGGAAGCTGTTTGAGGACTTGAATTGGCCATACGGACTGAGTTAGATCTATTGCGATCTCTCCGGACCAGAAATGGATAGTCTCTGCTAGTGTGGATAAGACGATCAAAGTCTGGGATTTCCAGACTGGAAGCTGTTTGAGGACTTGAATTGGCCATGCGGACTGAGTTAGATCTATTGCGATCTCTCCGGACCAGAAATGGATAGTCTCTGCTAGTGTGGATAAGACGATCAAAGTCTGGGATTTCCAGACTGGAAGCTGTTTGAGGACTTGAATTGGCCATGCGGACTGAGTTAGATCTATTGCGATCTCTCCGGACCAGAAATGGATAGTCTCTGCAAGTTATGATAAGACGATCAAAGTCTGGGATTTTCAGACTGGAAGCTGTTTGAGGACTTGAATTGGCCATGCGGACTCAGTTTTATCAATTGCGATCTCTCCGGACCAGAAATGGATAGTCTCTGCAAGTTATGATAAGACGATCAAAGTCTGGGATTTCCAGACTGGAAGCTGTTTGAGGACTTTTACGGGACATGCGGACTCAGTTTTATCAATTGCGATCTCTCCGGACCAGAAATGGATAGTCTCTGCAAGTTATGATAAGACGATCAAAGTCTGGGATTTCCAGACTGGAAGCTGTTTGAGGACTTGAATTGGCCATACGGACTGAGTTAGATCTATTGCGATCTCTCCGGACCAGAAATGGATAGTCTCTGCTAGTGTGGATAAGACGATCAAAGTCTGGGATTTCCAGACTGGAAGCTGTTTGAGGACTTGAATTGGCCATGCGGACTGAGTTAGATCTATTGCGATCTCTCCGGACCAGAAATGGATAGTCTCTGCTAGTGTGGATAAGACGATCAAAGTCTGGGATTTCCAGACTGGAAGCTGTTTGAGGACTTGAATTGGCCATGCGGACTGAGTTAGATCTATTGCGATCTCTCCGGACCAGAAATGGATAGTCTCTGCTAGTGTGGATAAGACGATCAAAGTCTGGGATTTCCAGACTGGAAGCTGTTTGAGGACTTGAATTGGCCATGCGGACTGAGTTAGATCTATTGCGATCTCTCCGGACCAGAAATGGATAGTCTCTGCAAGTTATGATAAGACGATCAAAGTCTGGGATTTCCAGACTGGAAGCTGTTTGAGGACTTGAATTGGCCATGCGGACTGAGTTAGATCTATTGCGATCTCTCCGGACCAGAAATGGATAGTCTCTGCTAGTGTGGATAAGACGATCAAAGTCTGGGATTTCCAGACTGGAAGCTGTTTGAGGACTTGAATTGGCCATGCGGACTGAGTTAGATCTATTGCGATCTCTCCGGACCAGAAATGGATAGTCTCTGCTAGTGTGGATAAGACGATCAAAGTCTGGGATTTCCAGACTGGAAGCTGTTTGAGGACTTGAATTGGCCATACGGACTGAGTTAGATCTATTGCGATCTCTCCGGACCAGAAATGGATAGTCTCTGCTAGTGTGGATAAGACGATCAAAGTCTGGGATTTCCAGACTGGAAGCTGTTTGAGGACTTGAATTGGCCATGCGGACTGAGTTAGATCTATTGCGATCTCTCCGGACCAGAAATGGATAGTCTCTGCTAGTGTGGATAAGACGATCAAAGTCTGGGATTTCCAGACTGGAAGCTGTTTGAGGACTTGAATTGGCCATACGGACTGAGTTAGATCTATTGCGATCTCTCCGGACCAGAAATGGATAGTCTCTGCTAGTGTGGATAAGACGATCAAAGTCTGGGATTTCCAGACTGGAAGCTGTTTGAGGACTTTTACGGGACATGCGGACTCAGTTTACTCTATTGCGATCTCTCCGGACCAGAAATGGATAGTCTCTGCTAGTGTGGATAAGACGATCAAAGTCTGGGATTTCCAGACTGGAAGCTGTTTGAGGACTTTTACGGGACATGCGGACTGAGTTAGATCTATTGCGATCTCTCCGGACCAGAAATGGATAGTCTCTGCAAGTTATGATAAGACGATCAAAGTCTGGGATTTCCAGACTGGAAGCTGTTTGAGGACTTGAATTGGCCATGCGGACTGAGTTAGATCTATTGCGATCTCTCCGGACCAGAAATGGATAGTCTCTGCAAGTTATGATAAGACGATCAAAGTCTGGGATTTTCAGACTGGAAGCTGTTTGAGGACTTGAATTGGCCATGCGGACTCAGTTTTATCAATTGCGATCTCTCCGGACCAGAAATGGATAGTCTCTGCAAGTTATGATAAGACGATCAAAGTCTGGGATTTCCAGACTGGAAGCTGTTTGAGGACTTTTACGGGACATGCGGACTCAGTTTTATCAATTGCGATCTCTCCGGACCAGAAATGGATAGTCTCTGCAAGTTATGATAAGACGATCAAAGTCTGGGATTTCCAGACTGGAAGCTGTTTGAGGACTTGAATTGGCCATACGGACTCAGTTTTATCAATTGCGATCTCTCCGGACCAGAAATGGATAGTCTCTGCTAGTGTGGATAAGACGATCAAAGTCTGGGATTTCCAGACTGGAAGCTGTTTGAGGACTTGAATTGGCCATGCGGACTGAGTTAGATCTATTGCGATCTCTCCGGACCAGAAATGGATAGTCTCTGCTAGTGTGGATAAGACGATCAAAGTCTGGGATTTCCAGACTGGAAGCTGTTTGAGGACTTTTACGGGACATGCGGACTCAGTTTGATCTATTGCGATCTCTCCGGATCAGAAATGGATAGTCTCTGCTAGTGATGATAAGACGATCAAAGTCTGGGATTTCCAGACTGGAAGCTGTTTGAGGACTTGAATTGGCCATACGGACTGAGTTAGATCTATTGCGATCTCTCCGGACCAGAAATGGATAGTCTCTGCTAGTGTGGATAAGACGATCAAAGTCTGGGATTTCCAGACTGGAAGCTGTTTGAGGACTTGAATTGGCCATGCGGACTGAGTTAGATCTATTGCGATCTCTCCGGACCAGAAATGGATAGTCTCTGCTAGTGTGGATAAGACGATCAAAGTCTGGGATTTCCAGACTGGAAGCTGTTTGAGGACTTTTACGGGACATGCGGACTCAGTTTTATCAATTGCGATCTCTCCGGACCAGAAATGGATAGTCTCTGCTAGTGTGGATAAGACGATCAAAGTCTGGGATTTCCAGACTGGAAGCTGTTTGAGGACTTGAATTGGCCATGCGGACTGAGTTAGATCTATTGCGATCTCTCCGGACCAGAAATGGATAGTCTCTGCTAGTGTGGATAAGACGATCAAAGTCTGGGATTTCCAGACTGGAAGCTGTTTGAGGACTTGAATTGGCCATGCGGACTGAGTTAGATCTATTGCGATCTCTCCGGACCAGAAATGGATAGTCTCTGCTAGTTATGATAAGACGATCAAAGTCTGGGATTTTCAGACTGGAAGCTGTTTGAGGACTTGAATTGGCCATGCGGACTCAGTTTTATCAATTGCGATCTCTCCGGACCAGAAATGGATAGTCTCTGCAAGTTATGATAAGACGATCAAAGTCTGGGATTTCCAGACTGGAAGCTGTTTGAGGACTTTTACGGGACATGCGGACTCAGTTTTATCAATTGCGATCTCTCCGGACCAGAAATGGATAGTCTCTGCAAGTTATGATAAGACGATCAAAGTCTGGGATTTCCAGACTGGAAGCTGTTTGAGGACTTGAATTGGCCATACGGACTCAGTTTTATCAATTGCGATCTCTCCGGACCAGAAATGGATAGTCTCTGCTAGTGTGGATAAGACGATCAAAGTCTGGGATTTCCAGACTGGAAGCTGTTTGAGGACTTGAATTGGCCATGCGGACTGAGTTAGATCTATTGCGATCTCTCCGGACCAGAAATGGATAGTCTCTGCTAGTGTGGATAAGACGATCAAAGTCTGGGATTTCCAGACTGGAAGCTGTTTGAGGACTTTTACGGGACATGCGGACTCAGTTTGATCTATTGCGATCTCTCCGGATCAGAAATGGATAGTCTCTGCTAGTGATGATAAGACGATCAAAGTCTGGGATTTCAGACTGGAAGCTGTTTGAGGACTTGAATTGGCCATACGGACTGAGTTAGATCTATTGCGATCTCTCCGGACCAGAAATGGATAGTCTCTGCTAGTGTGGATAAGACGATCAAAGTCTGGGATTTCCAGACTGGAAGCTGTTTGAGGACTTGAATTGGCCATGCGGACTGAGTTAGATCTATTGCGATCTCTCCGGACCAGAAATGGATAGTCTCTGCTAGTGTGGATAAGACGATCAAAGTCTGGGATTTCCAGACTGGAAGCTGTTTGAGGACTTTTACGGGACATGCGGACTGAGTTAGATCTATTGCGATCTCTCCGGACCAGAAATGGATAGTCTCTGCTAGTGTGGATAAGACGATCAAAGTCTGGGATTTCCAGACTGGAAGCTGTTTGAGGACTTGAATTGGCCATGCGGACTGAGTTAGATCTATTGCGATCTCTCCGGACCAGAAATGGATAGTCTCTGCTAGTGTGGATAAGACGATCAAGTCTGGGATTTCCAGACTGGAAGCTGTTTGAGGACTTGAATTGGCCATGCGGACTGAGTTAGATCTATTGCGATCTCTCCGGACCAGAAATGGATAGTCTCTGCTAGTGTGGATAAGACGATCAAAGTCTGGGATTTTCAGACTGGAAGCTGTTTGAGGACTTGAATTGGCCATGCGGACTGAGTTAGATCTATTGCGATCTCTCCGGACCAGAAATGGATAGTCTCTGCAAGTTATGATAAGACGATCAAAGTCTGGGATTTCAGACTGGAAGCTGTTTGAGGACTTTTACGGGACATGCGGACTCAGTTTTATCAATTGCGATCTCTCCGGACCAGAAATGGATAGTCTCTGCAAGTTATGATAAGACGATCAAAGTCTGGGATTTCCAGACTGGAAGCTGTTTGAGGACTTTTACGGGACATGCGGACTCAGTTTTATCAATTGCGATCTCTCCGGACCAGAAATGGATAGTCTCTGCAAGTTATGATAAGACGATCAAAGTCTGGGATTTCCAGACTGGAAGCTGTTTGAGGACTTTTACGGGACATGCGGACTCAGTTTTATCAATTGCGATCTCTCCGGACCAGAAATGGATAGTCTCTGCAAGTTATGATAAGACGATCAAAGTCTGGGATTTCCAGACTGGAAGCTGTTTGAGGACTTGAATTGGCCATACGGACTGAGTTAGATCTATTGCGATCTCTCCGGACCAGAAATGGATAGTCTCTGCTAGTGTGGATAAGACGATCAAAGTCTGGGATTTCCAGACTGGAAGCTGTTTGAGGACTTGAATTGGCCATGCGGACTGAGTTAGATCTATTGCGATCTCTCCGGACCAGAAATGGATAGTCCTCTGCTAGTGTGGATAAGACGATCAAAGTCTGGGATTTCCAGACTGGAAGCTGTTTGAGGACTTGAATTGGCCATGCGGACTGAGTTAGATCTATTGCGATCTCTCCGGACCAGAAATGGATAGTCTCTGCTAGTGTGGATAAGACGATCAAAGTCTGGGATTTCCAGACTGGAAGCTGTTTGAGGACTTGAATTGGCCATGCGGACTGAGTTAGATCTATTGCGATCTCTCCGGACCAGAAATGGATAGTCTCTGCTAGTGTGGATAAGACGATCAAAGTCTGGGATTTCCAGACTGGAAGCTGTTTGAGGACTTGAATTGGCCATGCGGACTGAGTTAGATCTATTGCGATCTCTCCGGACCAGAAATGGATAGTCTCTGCTAGTGTGGATAAGACGATCAAAGTCTGGGATTTCCAGACTGGAAGCTGTTTGAGGACTTTTACGGGACATGCGGACTCAGTTTGATCTATTGCGATCTCTCCGGATCAGAAATGGATAGTCTCTGCTAGTGATGATAAGACGATCAAAGTCTGGGATTTCCAGACTGGAAGCTGTTTGAGGACTTGAATTGGCCATGCGGACTGAGTTAGATCTATTGCGATCTCTCCGGACCAGAAATGGATAGTCTCTGCTAGTGTGGATAAGACGATCAAAGTCTGGGATTTCCAGACTGGAAGCTGTTTGAGGACTTGAATTGGCCATGCGGACTGAGTTAGATCTATTGCGATCTCTCCGGACCAGAAATGGATAGTCTCTGCTAGTGTGGATAAGACGATCAAAGTCTGGGATTTTCAGACTGGAAGCTGTTTGAGGACTTGAATTGGCCATGCGGACTGAGTTAGATCTATTGCGATCTCTCCGGACCAGAAATGGATAGTCTCTGCTAGTGTGGATAAGACGATCAAAGTCTGGGATTTCCAGACTGGAAGCTGTTTGAGGACTTTTACGGGACATGCGGACTCAGTTTACTCTATTGCGATCTCTCCGGACCAGAAATGGATAGTCTCTGCTAGTGTGGATAAGACGATCAAAGTCTGGGATTTCCAGACTGGAAGCTGTTTGAGGACTTTTACGGGACATGCGGACTGAGTTAGATCTATTGCGATCTCTCCGGACCAGAAATGGATAGTCTCTGCTAGTGTGGATAAGACGATCAAAGTCTGGGATTTCCAGACTGGAAGCTGTTTGAGGACTTGAATTGGCCATGCGGACTGAGTTAGATCTATTGCGATCTCTCCGACCAGAAATGGATAGTCTCTGCAAGTTATGATAAGACGATCAAAGTCTGGGATTTCCAGACTGGAAGCTGTTTGAGGACTTGAATTGGCCATGCGGACTGAGTTAGATCTATTGCGATCTCTCCGGACCAGAAATGGATAGTCTCTGCAAGTTATGATAAGACGATCAAAGTCTGGGATTTTCAGACTGGAAGCTGTTTGAGGACTTGAATTGGCCATGCGGACTCAGTTTTATCAATTGCGATCTCTCCGGACCAGAAATGGATAGTCTCTGCAAGTTATGATAAGACGATCAAAGTCTGGGATTTCCAGACTGGAAGCTGTTTGAGGACTTGAATTGGCCATACGGACTCAGTTTTATCAATTGCGATCTCTCCGGACCAGAAATGGATAGTCTCTGCTAGTGTGGATAAGACGATCAAAGTCTGGGATTTCCAGACTGGAAGCTGTTTGAGGACTTGAATTGGCCATGCGGACTGAGTTAGATCTATTGCGATCTCTCCGGACCAGAAATGGATAGTCTCTGCTAGTGTGGATAAGACGATCAAAGTCTGGGATTTCCAGACTGGAAGCTGTTTGAGGACTTTTACGGGACATGCGGACTCAGTTTGATCTATTGCGATCTCTCCGGATCAGAAATGGATAGTCTCTGCTAGTGATGATAAGACGATCAAAGTCTGGGATTTCCAGACTGGAAGCTGTTTGAGGACTTGAATTGGCCATACGGACTGAGTTAGATCTATTGCGATCTCTCCGGACCAGAAATGGATAGTCTCTGCTAGTGTGGATAAGACGATCAAAGTCTGGGATTTCCAGACTGGAAGCTGTTTGAGGACTTGAATTGGCCATGCGGACTGAGTTAGATCTATTGCGATCTCTCCGGACCAGAAATGGATAGTCTCTGCTAGTGTGGATAAGACGATCAAAGTCTGGGATTTCCAGACTGGAAGCTGTTTGAGGACTTTTACGGGACATGCGGACTGAGTTAGATCTATTGCGATCTCTCCGACCAGAAATGGATAGTCTCTGCTAGTGTGGATAAGACGATCAAAGTCTGGGATTTCCAGACTGGAAGCTGTTTGAGGACTTGAATTGGCCATGCGGACTGAGTTAGATCTATTGCGATCTCTCCGGACCAGAAATGGATAGTCTCTGCTAGTGTGGATAAGACGATCAAAGTCTGGGATTTCCAGACTGGAAGCTGTTTGAGGACTTGAATTGGCCATGCGGACTGAGTTAGATCTATTGCGATCTCTCCGGACCAGAAATGGATAGTCTCTGCTAGTGTGGATAAGACGATCAAAGTCTGGGATTTTCAGACTGGAAGCTGTTTGAGGACTTGAATTGGCCATGCGGACTGAGTTAGATCTATTGCGATCTCTCCGGACCAGAAATGGATAGTCTCTGCAAGTTATGATAAGACGATCAAAGTCTGGGATTTCCAGACTGGAAGCTGTTTGAGGACTTTTACGGGACATGCGGACTCAGTTTTATCAATTGCGATCTCTCCGGACCAGAAATGGATAGTCTCTGCAAGTTATGATAAGACGATCAAAGTCTGGGATTTCCAGACTGGAAGCTGTTTGAGGACTTTTACGGGACATGCGGACTCAGTTTTATCAATTGCGATCTCTCCGGACCAGAAATGGATAGTCTCTGCAAGTTATGATAAGACGATCAAAGTCTGGGATTTCCAGACTGGAAGCTGTTTGAGGACTTGAATTGGCCATACGGACTGAGTTAGATCTATTGCGATCTCTCCGGACCAGAAATGGATAGTCTCTGCTAGTGTGGATAAGACGATCAAAGTCTGGGATTTCCAGACTGGAAGCTGTTTGAGGACTTGAATTGGCCATACGGACTGAGTTAGATCTATTGCGATCTCTCCGGACCAGAAATGGATAGTCTCTGCTAGTGTGGATAAGACGATCAAAGTCTGGGATTTCCAGACTGGAAGCTGTTTGAGGACTTTTACGGGACATGCGGACTCAGTTTGATCTATTGCGATCTCTCCGGATCAGAAATGGATAGTCTCTGCTAGTGATGATAAGACGATCAAAGTCTGGGATTTCCAGACTGGAAGCTGTTTGAGGACTTGAATTGGCCATACGGACTGAGTTAGATCTATTGCGATCTCTCCGGACCAGAAATGGATAGTCTCTGCTAGTGTGGATAAGACGATCAAAGTCTGGGATTTCCAGACTGGAAGCTGTTTGAGGACTTGAATTGGCCATGCGGACTGAGTTAGATCTATTGCGATCTCTCCGGACCAGAAATGGATAGTCTCTGCTAGTGTGGATAAGACGATCAAAGTCTGGGATTTCCAGACTGGAAGCTGTTTGAGGACTTGAATTGGCCATGCGGACTGAGTTAGATCTATTGCGATCTCTCCGGACCAGAAATGGATAGTCTCTGCTAGTGTGGATAAGACGATCAAAGTCTGGGATTTCCAGACTGGAAGCTGTTTGAGGACTTGAATTGGCCATGCGGACTGAGTTAGATCTATTGCGATCTCTCCGGACAGAAATGGATAGTCTCTGCTAGTGTGGATAAGACGATCAAAGTCTGGGATTTCCAGACTGGAAGCTGTTTGAGGACTTGAATTGGCCATGCGGACTGAGTTAGATCTATTGCGATCTCTCCGGACCAGAAATGGATAGTCTCTGCTAGTGTGGATAAGACGATCAAAGTCTGGATTTCCAGACTGGAAGCTGTTTGAGGACTTGAATTGGCCATGCGGACTGAGTTAGATCTATTGCGATCTCTCCGGACCAGAAATGGATAGTCTCTGCAAGTTATGATAAGACGATCAAAGTCTGGGATTTTCAGACTGGAAGCTGTTTGAGGACTTGAATTGGCCATGCGGACTCAGTTTTATCAATTGCGATCTCTCCGGACCAGAAATGGATAGTCTCTGCAAGTTATGATAAGACGATCAAAGTCTGGGATTTCCAGACTGGAAGCTGTTTGAGGACTTTTACGGGACATGCGGACTCAGTTTTATCAATTGCGATCTCTCCGGACCAGAAATGGATAGTCTCTGCAAGTTATGATAAGACGATCAAAGTCTGGGATTTCCAGACTGGAAGCTGTTTGAGGACTTGAATTGGCCATACGGACTCAGTTTTATCAATTGCGATCTCTCCGGACCAGAAATGGATAGTCTCTGCTAGTGTGGATAAGACGATCAAAGTCTGGATTTCCAGACTGGAAGCTGTTTGAGGACTTGAATTGGCCATGCGGACTGAGTTAGATCTATTGCGATCTCTCCGGACCAGAAATGGATAGTCTCTGCTAGTGTGGATAAGACGATCAAAGTCTGGGATTTCCAGACTGGAAGCTGTTTGAGGACTTTTACGGGACATGCGGACTCAGTTTGATCTATTGCGATCTCTCCGGATCAGAAATGGATAGTCTCTGCTAGTGATGATAAGACGATCAAAGTCTGGGATTTCCAGACTGGAAGCTGTTTGAGGACTTGAATTGGCCATACGGACTGAGTTAGATCTATTGCGATCTCTCCGGACCAGAAATGGATAGTCTCTGCTAGTGTGGATAAGACGATCAAAGTCTGGGATTTCCAGACTGGAAGCTGTTTGAGGACTTGAATTGGCCATGCGGACTGAGTTAGATCTATTGCGATCTCTCCGGACCAGAAATGGATAGTCTCTGCTAGTGTGGATAAGACGATCAAAGTCTGGGATTTCCAGACTGGAAGCTGTTTGAGGACTTTTACGGACATGCGGACTGAGTTAGATCTATTGCGATCTCTCCGGACCAGAAATGGATAGTCTCTGCTAGTGTGGATAAGACGATCAAAGTCTGGGATTTCCAGACTGGAAGCTGTTTGAGGACTTGAATTGGCCATGCGGACTGAGTTAGATCTATTGCGATCTCTCCGGACCAGAAATGGATAGTCTCTGCTAGTGTGGATAAGACGATCAAAGTCTGGGATTTCCAGACTGGAAGCTGTTTGAGGACTTGAATTGGCCATGCGGACTGAGTTAGATCTATTGCGATCTCTCCGGACCAGAAATGGATAGTCTCTGCTAGTGTGGATAAGACGATCAAAGTCTGGGATTTTCAGACTGGAAGCTGTTTGAGGACTTGAATTGGCCATGCGGACTGAGTTAGATCTATTGCGATCTCTCCGGACCAGAAATGGATAGTCTCTGCAAGTTATGATAAGACGATCAAAGTCTGGGATTTCCAGACTGGAAGCTGTTTGAGGACTTTTACGGGACATGCGGACTCAGTTTTATCAATTGCGATCTCTCCGGACCAGAAATGGATAGTCTCTGCAAGTTATGATAAGACGATCAAAGTCTGGGATTTCCAGACTGGAAGCTGTTTGAGGACTTTTACGGGACATGCGGACTCAGTTTTATCAATTGCGATCTCTCCGGACCAGAAATGGATAGTCTCTGCAAGTTATGATAAGACGATCAAAGTCTGGGATTTCCAGACTGGAAGCTGTTTGAGGACTTTTACGGGACATGCGGACTCAGTTTTTATCAATTGCGATCTCTCCGGACCAGAAATGGATAGTCTCTGCAAGTTATGATAAGACGATCAAAGTCTGGGATTTCCAGACTGGAAGCTGTTTGAGGACTTGAATTGGCCATACGGACTGAGTTAGATCTATTGCGATCTCTCCGGACCAGAAATGGATAGTCTCTGCTAGTGTGGATAAGACGATCAAAGTCTGGGATTTCCAGACTGGAAGCTGTTTGAGGACTTGAATTGGCCATGCGGACTGAGTTAGATCTATTGCGATCTCTCCGGACCAGAAATGGATAGTCTCTGCTAGTGTGGATAAGACGATCAAAGTCTGGGATTTCCAGACTGGAAGCTGTTTGAGGACTTGAATTGGCCATGCGGACTGAGTTAGATCTATTGCGATCTCTCCGGACCAGAAATGGATAGTCTCTGCTAGTGTGGATAAGACGATCAAAGTCTGGGATTTCCAGACTGGAAGCTGTTTGAGGACTTGAATTGGCCATGCGGACTGAGTTAGATCTATTGCGATCTCTCCGGACCAGAAATGGATAGTCTCTGCTAGTGTGGATAAGACGATCAAAGTCTGGGATTTCCAGACTGGAAGCTGTTTGAGGACTTGAATTGGCCATGCGGACTGAGTTAGATCTATTGCGATCTCTCCGGACCAGAAATGGATAGTCTCTGCTAGTGTGGATAAGACGATCAAAGTCTGGGATTTCCAGACTGGAAGCTGTTTGAGGACTTGAATTGGCCATGCGGACTGAGTTAGATCTATTGCGATCTCTCCGGACCAGAAATGGATAGTCTCTGCTAGTGTGGATAAGACGATCAAAGTCTGGGATTTCCAGACTGGAAGCTGTTTGAGGACTTGAATTGGCCATGCGGACTGAGTTAGATCTATTGCGATCTCTCCGGACCAGAAATGGATAGTCTCTGCTAGTGTGGATAAGACGATCAAAGTCTGGGATTTCCAGACTGGAAGCTGTTTGAGGACTTTTACGGGACATGCGGACTCAGTTTACTCTATTGCGATCTCTCCGGACCAGAAATGGATAGTCTCTGCTAGTGTGGATAAGACGATCAAAGTCTGGGATTTCCAGACTGGAAGCTGTTTGAGGACTTGAATTGGCCATGCGGACTGAGTTAGATCTATTGCGATCTCTCCGGACCAGAAATGGATAGTCTCTGCTAGTGTGGATAAGACGATCAAAGTCTGGGATTTCCAGACTGGAAGCTGTTTGAGGACTTGAATTGGCCATGCGGACTGAGTTAGATCTATTGCGATCTCTCCGGACCAGAAATGGATAGTCTCTGCAAGTTATGATAAGACGATCAAAGTCTGGGATTTCCAGACTGGAAGCTGTTTGAGGACTTGAATTGGCCATGCGGACTGAGTTAGATCTATTGCGATCTCTCCGGACCAGAAATGGATAGTCTCTGCAAGTTATGATAAGACGATCAAAGTCTGGGATTTCCAGACTGGAAGCTGTTTGAGGACTTGAATTGGCCATGCGGACTGAGTTAGATCTATTGCGATCTCTCCGGACCAGAAATGGATAGTCTCTGCTAGTGTGGATAAGACGATCAAAGTCTGGGATTTCCAGACTGGAAGCTGTTTGAGGACTTTTACGGGACATGCGGACTGAGTTAGATCTATTGCGATCTCTCCGGACCAGAAATGGATAGTCTCTGCTAGTGTGGATAAGACGATCAAAGTCTGGGATTTCCAGACTGGAAGCTGTTTGAGGACTTGAATTGGCCATGCGGACTGAGTTAGATCTATTGCGATCTCTCCGGACCAGAAATGGATAGTCTCTGCTAGTGTGGATAAGACGATCAAAGTCTGGGATTTCCAGACTGGAAGCTGTTTGAGGACTTGAATTGGCCATGCGGACTGAGTTAGATCTATTGCGATCTCTCCGGACCAGAAATGGATAGTCTCTGCTAGTGTGGATAAGACGATCAAAGTCTGGGATTTCCAGACTGGAAGCTGTTTGAGGACTTGAATTGGCCATGCGGACTGAGTTAGATCTATTGCGATCTCTCCGGACCAGAAATGGATAGTCTCTGCTAGTGTGGATAAGACGATCAAAGTCTGGGATTTCCAGACTGGAAGCTGTTTGAGGACTTGAATTGGCCATGCGGACTGAGTTAGATCTATTGCGATCTCTCCGGACCAGAAATGGATAGTCTCTGCTAGTGTGGATAAGACGATCAAAGTCTGGGATTTCCAGACTGGAAGCTGTTTGAGGACTTTTACGGGACATGCTCTCCGGACCAGAAATGGATAGTCTCTGCAAGTTATGATAAGACGATCAAAGTCTGGGATTTCCAGACTGGAAGCTGTTTGAGGACTTTTACGGGACATGCGGACTCAGTTTGATCTATTGCGATCTCTCCGGATCAGAAATGGATAGTCTCTGCTAGTGATGATAAGACGATCAAAGTCTGGGATTTCCAGACTGGAAGCTGTTTGAGGACTTGAATTGGCCATACGGACTGAGTTAGATCTATTGCGATCTCTCCGGACCAGAAATGGATAGTCTCTGCTAGTGTGGATAAGACGATCAAAGTCTGGGATTTCCAGACTGGAAGCTGTTTGAGGACTTGAATTGGCCATGCGGACTGAGTTAGATCTATTGCGATCTCTCCGGACCAGAAATGGATAGTCTCTGCTAGTGTGGATAAGACGATCAAAGTCTGGGATTTCCAGACTGGAAGCTGTTTGAGGACTTTTACGGGACATGCGGACTCAGTTTTATCAATTGCGATCTCTCCGGACCAGAAATGGATAGTCTCTGCTAGTGTGGATAAGACGATCAAAGTCTGGGATTTCCAGACTGGAAGCTGTTTGAGGACTTGAATTGGCCATGCGGACTGAGTTAGATCTATTGCGATCTCTCCGGACCAGAAATGGATAGTCTCTGCTAGTGTGGATAAGACGATCAAAGTCTGGGATTTCCAGACTGGAAGCTGTTTGAGGACTTGAATTGGCCATACGGACTGAGTTAGATCTATTGCGATCTCTCCGGACCAGAAATGGATAGTCTCTGCTAGTGTGGATAAGACGATCAAAGTCTGGGATTTCCAGACTGGAAGCTGTTTGAGGACTTGAATTGGCCATGCGGACTGAGTTAGATCTATTGCGATCTCTCCGGACCAGAAATGGATAGTCTCTGCTAGTGTGGATAAGACGATCAAAGTCTGGGATTTCCAGACTGGAAGCTGTTTGAGGACTTGAATTGGCCATGCGGACTGAGTTAGATCTATTGCGATCTCTCCGGACCAGAAATGGATAGTCTCTGCTAGTGTGGATAAGACGATCAAAGTCTGGGATTTCCAGACTGGAAGCTGTTTGAGGACTTGAATTGGCCATGCGGACTGAGTTAGATCTATTGCGATCTCTCCGGACCAGAAATGGATAGTCTCTGCTAGTGTGGATAAGACGATCAAAGTCTGGGATTTCCAGACTGGAAGCTGTTTGAGGACTTGAATTGGCCATGCGGACTGAGTTAGATCTATTGCGATCTCTCCGGACCAGAAATGGATAGTCTCTGCTAGTGTGGATAAGACGATCAAAGTCTGGGATTTCCAGACTGGAAGCTGTTTGAGGACTTGAATTGGCCATGCGGACTGAGTTAGATCTATTGCGATCTCTCCGGACCAGAAATGGATAGTCTCTGCTAGTGTGGATAAGACGATCAAAGTCTGGGATTTCCAGACTGGAAGCTGTTTGAGGACTTGAATTGGCCATACGGACTCAGTTTTATCAATTGCGATCTCTCCGGACCAGAAATGGATAGTCTCTGCTAGTGATGATAAGACGATCAAAGTCTGGGATTTCCAGACTGGAAGCTGTTTGAGGACTTGAATTGGCCATACGGACTGAGTTAGATCTATTGCGATCTCTCCGGATCAGAAATGGATAGTCTCTGCTAGTGATGATAAGACGATCAAAGTCTGGGATTTCCAGACTGGAAGCTGTTTGAGGACTTGAATTGGCCATACGGACTGAGTTAGATCTATTGCGATCTCTCCGGACCAGAAATGGATAGTCTCTGCTAGTGTGGATAAGACGATCAAAGTCTGGGATTTCCAGACTGGAAGCTGTTTGAGGACTTGAATTGGCCATGCGGACTGAGTTAGATCTATTGCGATCTCTCCGGACCAGAAATGGATAGTCTCTGCTAGTGTGGATAAGACGATCAAAGTCTGGGATTTCCAGACTGGAAGCTGTTTGAGGACTTGAATTGGCCATGCGGACTGAGTTAGATCTATTGCGATCTCTCCGGACCAGAAATGGATAGTCTCTGCAAGTTATGATAAGACGATCAAAGTCTGGGATTTTCAGACTGGAAGCTGTTTGAGGACTTGAATTGGCCATGCGGACTCAGTTTTATCAATTGCGATCTCTCCGGACCAGAAATGGATAGTCTCTGCAAGTTATGATAAGACGATCAAAGTCTGGGATTTCCAGACTGGAAGCTGTTTGAGGACTTTTACGGGACATGCGGACTCAGTTTTATCAATTGCGATCTCTCCGGACCAGAAATGGATAGTCTCTGCAAGTTATGATAAGACGATCAAAGTCTGGGATTTCCAGACTGGAAGCTGTTTGAGGACTTGAATTGGCCATACGGACTGAGTTAGATCTATTGCGATCTCTCCGGACCAGAAATGGATAGTCTCTGCTAGTGTGGATAAGACGATCAAAGTCTGGGATTTCCAGACTGGAAGCTGTTTGAGGACTTGAATTGGCCATGCGGACTGAGTTAGATCTATTGCGATCTCTCCGGACCAGAAATGGATAGTCTCTGCTAGTGTGGATAAGACGATCAAAGTCTGGGATTTCCAGACTGGAAGCTGTTTGAGGACTTGAATTGGCCATGCGGACTGAGTTAGATCTATTGCGATCTCTCCGGACCAGAAATGGATAGTCTCTGCTAGTGTGGATAAGACGATCAAAGTCTGGGATTTCCAGACTGGAAGCTGTTTGAGGACTTGAATTGGCCATGCGGACTGAGTTAGATCTATTGCGATCTCTCCGGACCAGAAATGGATAGTCTCTGCAAGTTATGATAAGACGATCAAAGTCTGGGATTTCCAGACTGGAAGCTGTTTGAGGACTTGAATTGGCCATGCGGACTGAGTTAGATCTATTGCGATCTCTCCGGACCAGAAATGGATAGTCTCTGCTAGTGTGGATAAGACGATCAAAGTCTGGGATTTCCAGACTGGAAGCTGTTTGAGGACTTGAATTGGCCATGCGGACTGAGTTAGATCTATTGCGATCTCTCCGGACCAGAAATGGATAGTCTCTGCTAGTGTGGATAAGACGATCAAAGTCTGGGATTTCCAGACTGGAAGCTGTTTGAGGACTTGAATTGGCCATACGGACTGAGTTAGATCTATTGCGATCTCTCCGGACCAGAAATGGATAGTCTCTGCTAGTGTGGATAAGACGATCAAAGTCTGGGATTTCCAGACTGGAAGCTGTTTGAGGACTTGAATTGGCCATGCGGACTGAGTTAGATCTATTGCGATCTCTCCGGACCAGAAATGGATAGTCTCTGCTAGTGTGGATAAGACGATCAAAGTCTGGGATTTCCAGACTGGAAGCTGTTTGAGGACTTGAATTGGCCATACGGACTGAGTTAGATCTATTGCGATCTCTCCGGACCAGAAATGGATAGTCTCTGCTAGTGTGGATAAGACGATCAAAGTCTGGGATTTCCAGACTGGAAGCTGTTTGAGGACTTTTACGGGACATGCGGACTCAGTTTACTCTATTGCGATCTCTCCGGACCAGAAATGGATAGTCTCTGCTAGTGTGGATAAGACGATCAAAGTCTGGGATTTCCAGACTGGAAGCTGTTTGAGGACTTTTACGGGACATGCGGACTGAGTTAGATCTATTGCGATCTCTCCGGACCAGAAATGGATAGTCTCTGCAAGTTATGATAAGACGATCAAAGTCTGGGATTTCCAGACTGGAAGCTGTTTGAGGACTTGAATTGGCCATGCGGACTGAGTTAGATCTATTGCGATCTCTCCGGACCAGAAATGGATAGTCTCTGCAAGTTATGATAAGACGATCAAAGTCTGGGATTTTCAGACTGGAAGCTGTTTGAGGACTTGAATTGGCCATGCGGACTCAGTTTTATCAATTGCGATCTCTCCGGACCAGAAATGGATAGTCTCTGCAAGTTATGATAAGACGATCAAAGTCTGGGATTTCCAGACTGGAAGCTGTTTGAGGACTTTTACGGGACATGCGGACTCAGTTTTATCAATTGCGATCTCTCCGGACCAGAAATGGATAGTCTCTGCAAGTTATGATAAGACGATCAAAGTCTGGGATTTCCAGACTGGAAGCTGTTTGAGGACTTGAATTGGCCATACGGACTCAGTTTTATCAATTGCGATCTCTCCGGACCAGAAATGGATAGTCTCTGCTAGTGTGGATAAGACGATCAAAGTCTGGGATTTCCAGACTGGAAGCTGTTTGAGGACTTGAATTGGCCATGCGGACTGAGTTAGATCTATTGCGATCTCTCCGGACCAGAAATGGATAGTCTCTGCTAGTGTGGATAAGACGATCAAAGTCTGGGATTTCCAGACTGGAAGCTGTTTGAGGACTTTTACGGGACATGCGGACTCAGTTTGATCTATTGCGATCTCTCCGGATCAGAAATGGATAGTCTCTGCTAGTGATGATAAGACGATCAAAGTCTGGGATTTCCAGACTGGAAGCTGTTTGAGGACTTGAATTGGCCATACGGACTGAGTTAGATCTATTGCGATCTCTCCGGACCAGAAATGGATAGTCTCTGCTAGTGTGGATAAGACGATCAAAGTCTGGGATTTCCAGACTGGAAGCTGTTTGAGGACTTGAATTGGCCATGCGGACTGAGTTAGATCTATTGCGATCTCTCCGGACCAGAAATGGATAGTCTCTGCTAGTGTGGATAAGACGATCAAAGTCTGGGATTTCCAGACTGGAAGCTGTTTGAGGACTTTTACGGGACATGCGGACTCAGTTTTATCAATTGCGATCTCTCCGGACCAGAAATGGATAGTCTCTGCTAGTGTGGATAAGACGATCAAAGTCTGGGATTTCCAGACTGGAAGCTGTTTGAGGACTTGAATTGGCCATGCGGACTGAGTTAGATCTATTGCGATCTCTCCGGACCAGAAATGGATAGTCTCTGCTAGTGTGGATAAGACGATCAAAGTCTGGGATTTCCAGACTGGAAGCTGTTTGAGGACTTGAATTGGCCATGCGGACTGAGTTAGATCTATTGCGATCTCTCCGGACCAGAAATGGATAGTCTCTGCTAGTGTGGATAAGACGATCAAAGTCTGGGATTTTCAGACTGGAAGCTGTTTGAGGACTTGAATTGGCCATGCGGACTGAGTTAGATCTATTGCGATCTCTCCGGACCAGAAATGGATAGTCTCTGCAAGTTATGATAAGACGATCAAAGTCTGGGATTTCCAGACTGGAAGCTGTTTGAGGACTTTTACGGGACATGCGGACTCAGTTTTATCAATTGCGATCTCTCCGGACCAGAAATGGATAGTCTCTGCAAGTTATGATAAGACGATCAAAGTCTGGGATTTCCAGACTGGAAGCTGTTTGAGGACTTTTACGGGACATGCGGACTCAGTTTTATCAATTGCGATCTCTCCGGACCAGAAATGGATAGTCTCTGCAAGTTATGATAAGACGATCAAAGTCTGGGATTTCCAGACTGGAAGCTGTTTGAGGACTTGAATTGGCCATACGGACTGAGTTAGATCTATTGCGATCTCTCCGGAATAGAAATGGATAGTCTCTGCTAGTGTGGATAAGACGATCAAAGTCTGGGATTTCCAGACTGGAAGCTGTTTGAGGACTTGAATTGGCCATGCGGACTGAGTTAGATCTATTGCGATCTCTCCGGACCAGAAATGGATAGTCTCTGCTAGTGTGGATAAGACGATCAAAGTCTGGGATTTCCAGACTGGAAGCTGTTTGAGGACTTGAATTGGCCATGCGGACTGAGTTAGATCTATTGCGATCTCTCCGGACCAGAAATGGATAGTCTCTGCAAGTTATGATAAGACGATCAAAGTCTGGGATTTCCAGACTGGAAGCTGTTTGAGGACTTGAATTGGCCATGCGGACTGAGTTAGATCTATTGCGATCTCTCCGGACCAGAAATGGATAGTCTCTGCTAGTGTGGATAAGACGATCAAAGTCTGGGATTTCCAGACTGGAAGCTGTTTGAGGACTTGAATTGGCCATGCGGACTGAGTTAGATCTATTGCGATCTCTCCGGACCAGAAATGGATAGTCTCTGCTAGTGTGGATAAGACGATCAAAGTCTGGGATTTCCAGACTGGAAGCTGTTTGAGGACTTGAATTGGCCATACGGACTGAGTTAGATCTATTGCGATCTCTCCGGACCAGAAATGGATAGTCTCTGCTAGTGTGGATAAGACGATCAAAGTCTGGGATTTCCAGACTGGAAGCTGTTTGAGGACTTTTACGGGACATGCGGACTCAGTTTACTCTATTGCGATCTCTCCGGACCAGAAATGGATAGTCTCTGCTAGTGTGGATAAGACGATCAAAGTCTGGGATTTCCAGACTGGAAGCTGTTTGAGGACTTGAATTGGCCATACGGACTGAGTTAGATCTATTGCGATCTCTCCGGACCAGAAATGGATAGTCTCTGCTAGTGTGGATAAGACGATCAAAGTCTGGGATTTCCAGACTGGAAGCTGTTTGAGGACTTGAATTGGCCATGCGGACTGAGTTAGATCTATTGCGATCTCTCCGGACCAGAAATGGATAGTCTCTGCAAGTTATGATAAGACGATCAAAGTCTGGGATTTTCAGACTGGAAGCTGTTTGAGGACTTGAATTGGCCATGCGGACTGAGATAGATCTATTGCGATCTCTCCGGACCAGAAATGGATAGTCTCTGCAAGTTATGATAAGACGATCAAAGTCTGGGATTTCCAGACTGGAAGCTGTTTGAGGACTTTTACGGGACATGCGGACTCAGTTTTATCAATTGCGATCTCTCCGGACCAGAAATGGATAGTCTCTGCTAGTTATGATAAGACGATCAAAGTCTGGGATTTCCAGACTGGAAGCTGTTTGAGGACTTGAATTGGCCATGCGGACTGAGTTAGATCTATTGCGATCTCTCCGGACCAGAAATGGATAGTCTCTGCAAGTTATGATAAGACGATCAAAGTCTGGGATTTCCAGACTGGAAGCTGTTTGAGGACTTGAATTGGCCATGCGGACTGAGTTAGATCTATTGCGATCTCTCCGGACCAGAAATGGATAGTCTCTGCTAGTGTGGATAAGACGATCAAAGTCTGGGATTTCCAGACTGGAAGCTGTTTGAGGACTTTTACGGGACATGCGGACTGAGTTAGATCTATTGCGATCTCTCCGGACCAGAAATGGATAGTCTCTGCTAGTGTGGATAAGACGATCAAAGTCTGGGATTTCCAGACTGGAAGCTGTTTGAGGACTTGAATTGGCCATGCGGACTGAGTTAGATCTATTGCGATCTCTCCGGACCAGAAATGGATAGTCTCTGCTAGTGTGGATAAGACGATCAAAGTCTGGGATTTCCAGACTGGAAGCTGTTTGAGGACTTGAATTGGCCATGCGGACTGAGTTAGATCTATTGCGATCTCTCCGGACCAGAAATGGATAGTCTCTGCTAGTGTGGATAAGACGATCAAAGTCTGGGATTTCCAGACTGGAAGCTGTTTGAGGACTTGAATTGGCCATACGGACTGAGTTAGATCTATTGCGATCTCTCCGGACCAGAAATGGATAGTCTCTGCTAGTGTGGATAAGACGATCAAAGTCTGGGATTTCCAGACTGGAAGCTGTTTGAGGACTTTTACGGGACATGCGGACTCAGTTTACTCTATTGCGATCTCTCCGGACCAGAAATGGATAGTCTCTGCTAGTGTGGATAAGACGATCAAAGTCTGGGATTTCCAGACTGGAAGCTGTTTGAGGACTTTTACGGGACATGCGGACTCAGTTTACTCTATTGCGATCTCTCCGGACCAGAAATGGATAGTCTCTGCTAGTGTGGATAAGACGATCAAAGTCTGGGATTTTCAGACTGGAAGCTGTTTGAGGACTTGAATTGGCCATACGGACTGAGTTAGATCTATTGCGATCTCTCCGGATCAGAAATGGATAGTCTCTGCTAGTGATGATAAGACGATCAAAGTCTGGGATTTCCAGACTGGAAGCTGTTTGAGGACTTGAATTGGCCATACGGACTGAGTTAGATCTATTGCGATCTCTCCGGACCAGAAATGGATAGTCTCTGCTAGTGTGGATAAGACGATCAAAGTCTGGGATTTCCAGACTGGAAGCTGTTTGAGGACTTGAATTGGCCATGCGGACTGAGTTAGATCTATTGCGATCTCTCCGGACCAGAAATGGATAGTCTCTGCTAGTGTGGATAAGACGATCAAAGTCTGGGATTTCCAGACTGGAAGCTGTTTGAGGACTTTTACGGGACATGCGGACTGAGTTAGATCTATTGCGATCTCTCCGGACCAGAAATGGATAGTCTCTGCTAGTGTGGATAAGACGATCAAAGTCTGGGATTTCCAGACTGGAAGCTGTTTGAGGACTTGAATTGGCCATGCGGACTGAGTTAGATCTATTGCGATCTCTCCGGACCAGAAATGGATAGTCTCTGCAAGTTATGATAAGACGATCAAAGTCTGGGATTTTCAGACTGGAAGCTGTTTGAGGACTTGAATTGGCCATGCGGACTGAGTTAGATCTATTGCGATCTCTCCGGACCAGAAATGGATAGTCTCTGCAAGTTATGATAAGACGATCAAAGTCTGGGATTTCCAGACTGGAAGCTGTTTGAGGACTTTTACGGGCCATACGGACTGAGTTAGATCTATTGCGATCTCTCCGGACCAGAAATGGATAGTCTCTGCAAGTTATGATAAGACGATCAAAGTCTGGGATTTTCAGACTGGAAGCTGTTTGAGGACTTGAATTGGCCATGCGGACTGAGTTAGATCTATTGCGATCTCTCCGGACCAGAAATGGATAGTCTCTGCAAGTTATGATAAGACGATCAAAGTCTGGGATTTCCAGACTGGAAGCTGTTTGAGGACTTTTACGGGACATGCGGACTCAGTTTTATCAATTGCGATCTCTCCGGACCAGAAATGGATAGTCTCTGCAAGTTATGATAAGACGATCAAAGTCTGGGATTTCCAGACTGGAAGCTGTTTGAGGACTTTTACGGGACATGCGGACTCAGTTTTATCAATTGCGATCTCTCCGGACCAGAAATGGATAGTCTCTGCTAGTGTGGATAAGACGATCAAAGTCTGGGATTTCCAGACTGGAAGCTGTTTGAGGACTTTTACGGGACATGCGGACTCAGTTTTATCAATTGCGATCTCTCCGGACCAGAAATGGATAGTCTCTGCTAGTGATGATAAGACGATCAAAGTCTGGGATTTCCAGACTGGAAGCTGTTTGAGGACTTGAATTGGCCATACGGACTGAGTTAGATCTATTGCGATCTCTCCGGATCAGAAATGGATAGTCTCTGCTAGTGATGATAAGACGATCAAAGTCTGGGATTTCCAGACTGGAAGCTGTTTGAGGACTTGAATTGGCCATACGGACTGAGTTAGATCTATTGCGATCTCTCCGGACCAGAAATGGATAGTCTCTGCTAGTGTGGATAAGACGATCAAAGTCTGGATTTCCAGACTGGAAGCTGTTTGAGGACTTGAATTGGCCATGCGGACTGAGTTAGATCTATTGCGATCTCTCCGGACCAGAAATGGATAGTCTCTGCTAGTGTGGATAAGACGATCAAAGTCTGGATTTCCAGACTGGAAGCTGTTTGAGGACTTTTACGGGACATGCGGACTGAGTTAGATCTATTGCGATCTCTCCGGACCAGAAATGGATAGTCTCTGCTAGTGTGGATAAGACGATCAAAGTCTGGGATTTCCAGACTGGAAGCTGTTTGAGGACTTGAATTGGCCATGCGGACTGAGTTAGATCTATTGCGATCTCTCCGGACCAGAAATGGATAGTCTCTGCAAGTTATGATAAGACGATCAAAGTCTGGGATTTTCAGACTGGAAGCTGTTTGAGGACTTGAATTGGCCATGCGGACTGAGTTAGATCTATTGCGATCTCTCCGGACCAGAAATGGATAGTCTCTGCAAGTTATGATAAGACGATCAAAGTCTGGGATTTCCAGACTGGAAGCTGTTTGAGGACTTTTACGGGACATGCGGACTCAGTTTTATCAATTGCGATCTCTCCGGACCAGAAATGGATAGTCTCTGCTAGTGTGGATAAGACGATCAAAGTCTGGGATTCCAGACTGGAAGCTGTTTGAGGACTTGAATTGGCCATGCGGACTGAGTTAGATCTATTGCGATCTCTCCGGACCAGAAATGGATAGTCTCTGCAAGTTATGATAAGACGATCAAAGTCTGGGATTTCCAGACTGGAAGCTGTTTGAGGACTTGAATTGGCCATGCGGACTGAGTTAGATCTATTGCGATCTCTCCGGACCAGAAATGGATAGTCTCTGCTAGTGTGGATAAGACGATCAAAGTCTGGGATTTCCAGACTGGAAGCTGTTTGAGGACTTGAATTGGCCATGCGGACTGAGTTAGATCTATTGCGATCTCTCCGGACCAGAAATGGATAGTCTCTGCTAGTGTGGATAAGACGATCAAAGTCTGGGATTTCCAGACTGGAAGCTGTTTGAGGACTTGAATTGGCCATGCGGACTGAGTTAGATCTATTGCGATCTCTCCGGACCAGAAATGGATAGTCTCTGCTAGTGTGGATAAGACGATCAAAGTCTGGGATTTCCAGACTGGAAGCTGTTTGAGGACTTGAATTGGCCATGCGGACTGAGTTAGATCTATTGCGATCTCTCCGGACCAGAAATGGATAGTCTCTGCTAGTGTGGATAAGACGATCAAAGTCTGGGATTTCCAGACTGGAAGCTGTTTGAGGACTTGAATTGGCCATACGGACTGAGTTAGATCTATTGCGATCTCTCCGGACCAGAAATGGATAGTCTCTGCTAGTGTGGATAAGACGATCAAAGTCTGGGATTTCCAGACTGGAAGCTGTTTGAGGACTTTTACGGGACATGCGGACTCAGTTTACTCTATTGCGATCTCTCCGGACCAGAAATGGATAGTCTCTGCTAGTGTGGATAAGACGATCAAAGTCTGGGATTTCCAGACTGGAAGCTGTTTGAGGACTTTTACGGGACATGCGGACTGAGTTAGATCTATTGCGATCTCTCCGGACCAGAAATGGATAGTCTCTGCTAGTGTGGATAAGACGATCAAAGTCTGGGATTTCCAGACTGGAAGCTGTTTGAGGACTTGAATTGGCCATGCGGACTGAGTTAGATCTATTGCGATCTCTCCGGACCAGAAATGGATAGTCTCTGCAAGTTATGATAAGACGATCAAAGTCTGGGATTTTCAGACTGGAAGCTGTTTGAGGACTTGAATTGGCCATGCGGACTGAGTTAGATCTATTGCGATCTCTCCGGACCAGAAATGGATAGTCTCTGCAAGTTATGATAAGACGATCAAAGTCTGGGATTTCCAGACTGGAAGCTGTTTGAGGACTTTTACGGGACATGCGGACTCAGTTTTATCAATTGCGATCTCTCCGGACCAGAAATGGATAGTCTCTGCAAGTTATGATAAGACGATCAAAGTCTGGGATTTCCAGACTGGAAGCTGTTTGAGGACTTTTACGGGACATGCGGACTCAGTTTTATCAATTGCGATCTCTCCGGACCAGAAATGGATAGTCTCTGCTAGTGTGGATAAGACGATCAAAGTCTGGGATTTCCAGACTGGAAGCTGTTTGAGGACTTTTACGGGACATGCGGACTCAGTTTTATCAATTGCGATCTCTCCGGACCAGAAATGGATAGTCTCTGCTAGTGATGATAAGACGATCAAAGTCTGGGATTTCCAGACTGGAAGCTGTTTGAGGACTTGAATTGGCCATACGGACTGAGTTAGATCTATTGCGATCTCTCCGGATCAGAAATGGATAGTCTCTGCTAGTGATGATAAGACGATCAAAGTCTGGGATTTCCAGACTGGAAGCTGTTTGAGGACTTGAATTGGCCATACGGACTGAGTTAGATCTATTGCGATCTCTCCGGACCAGAAATGGATAGTCTCTGCTAGTGTGGATAAGACGATCAAAGTCTGGGATTTCCAGACTGGAAGCTGTTTGAGGACTTGAATTGGCCATGCGGACTGAGTTAGATCTATTGCGATCTCTCCGGACCAGAAATGGATAGTCTCTGCTAGTGTGGATAAGACGATCAAAGTCTGGGATTTCCAGACTGGAAGCTGTTTGAGGACTTTTACGGGACATGCGGACTGAGTTAGATCTATTGCGATCTCTCCGGACCAGAAATGGATAGTCTCTGCTAGTGTGGATAAGACGATCAAAGTCTGGGATTTCCAGACTGGAAGCTGTTTGAGGACTTGAATTGGCCATGCGGACTGAGTTAGATCTATTGCGATCTCTCCGGACCAGAAATGGATAGTCTCTGCTAGTGTGGATAAGACGATCAAAGTCTGGGATTTCCAGACTGGAAGCTGTTTGAGGACTTTTACGGACATGCGGACTCAGTTTTATCAATTGCGATCTCTCCGGACCAGAAATGGATAGTCTCTGCAAGTTATGATAAGACGATCAAAGTCTGGGATTTCCAGACTGGAAGCTGTTTGAGGACTTGAATTGGCCATACGGACTGAGTTAGATCTATTGCGATCTCTCCGGACCAGAAATGGATAGTCTCTGCAAGTTATGATGATACGATCAAAGTCTGGGATTTCCAGACTGGAAGCTGTTTGAGGACTTGAATTGGCCATGCGGACTGAGTTAGATCTATTGCGATCTCTCCGGACCAGAAATGGATAGTCTCTGCTAGTGTGGATAAGACGATCAAAGTCTGGGATTTCCAGACTGGAAGCTGTTTGAGGACTTGAATTGGCCATACGGACTGAGTTAGATCTATTGCGATCTCTCCGGACCAGAAATGGATAGTCTCTGCTAGTGTGGATAAGACGATCAAAGTCTGGGATTTCCAGACTGGAAGCTGTTTGAGGACTTGAATTGGCCATGCGGACTGAGTTAGATCTATTGCGATCTCTCCGGACCAGAAATGGATAGTCTCTGCTAGTGTGGATAAGACGATCAAAGTCTGGGATTTCCAGACTGGAAGCTGTTTGAGGACTTTTACGGGACATGCGGACTCAGTTTGATCTATTGCGATCTCTCCGGATCAGAAATGGATAGTCTCTGCAAGTTATGATAAGACGATCAAAGTCTGGATTTCCAGACTGGAAGCTGTTTGAGGACTTGAATTGGCCATACGGACTGAGTTAGATCTATTGCGATCTCTCCGGACCAGAAATGGATAGTCTCTGCTAGTGTGGATAAGACGATCAAAGTCTGGGATTTCCAGACTGGAAGCTGTTTGAGGACTTGAATTGGCCATGCGGACTCAGTTTACTCTATTGCGATCTCTCCGGACCAGAAATGGATAGTCTCTGCTAGTGTGGATAAGACGATCAAAGTCTGGGATTTCCAGACTGGAAGCTGTTTGAGGACTTTTACGGGACATGCGGACTGAGTTAGATCTATTGCGATCTCTCCGGACCAGAAATGGATAGTCTCTGCTAGTGTGGATAAGACGATCAAAGTCTGGGATTTCCAGACTGGAAGCTGTTTGAGGACTTGAATTGGCCATGCGGACTGAGTTAGATCTATTGCGATCTCTCCGGACCAGAAATGGATAGTCTCTGCTAGTGTGGATAAGACGATCAAAGTCTGGGATTTCCAGACTGGAAGCTGTTTGAGGACTTGAATTGGCCATGCGGACTTAGTTAGATCTATTGCGATCTCTCCGGACCAGAAATGGATAGTCTCTGCTAGTGTGGATAAGACGATCAAAGTCTGGGATTTTCAGACTGGAAGCTGTTTGAGGACTTGAATTGGCCATGCGGACTGAGTTAGATCTATTGCGATCTCTCCGGACCAGAAATGGATAATCTCTGCAAGTTATGATAAGACGATCAAAGTCTGGGATTTCCAGACTGGAAGCTGTTTGAGGACTTTTACGGGACATGCGGACTCAGTTTTATCAATTGCGATCTCTCCGGACCAGAAATGGATAGTCTCTGCAAGTTATGATAAGACGATCAAAGTCTGGGATTTCCAGACTGGAAGCTGTTTGAGGACTTTTACGGGACATGCGGACTCAGTTTTATCAATTGCGATCTCTCCGGACCAGAAATGGATAGTCTCTGCAAGTTATGATAAGACGATCAAAGTCTGGGATTTCCAGACTGGAAGCTGTTTGAGGACTTGAATTGGCCATACGGACTGAGTTAGATCTATTGCGATCTCTCCGGACCAGAAATGGATAGTCTCTGCTAGTGTGGATAAGACGATCAAAGTCTGGGATTTCCAGACTGGAAGCTGTTTGAGGACTTGAATTGGCCATGCGGACTGAGTTAGATCTATTGCGATCTCTCCGGACCAGAAATGGATAGTCTCTGCTAGTTATGATAAGACGATCAAAGTCTGGGATTTTCAGACTGGAAGCTGTTTGAGGACTTGAATTGGCCATGCGGACTGAGTTAGATCTATTGCGATCTCTCCGGACCAGAAATGGATAGTCTCTGCAAGTTATGGATAAGACGATCAAAGTCTGGGATTTCCAGACTGGAAGCTGTTTGAGGACTTGAATTGGCCATACGGACTGAGTTAGATCTATTGCGATCTCTCCGGACCAGAAATGGATAGTCTCTGCTAGTGTGGATAAGACGATCAAAGTCTGGGATTTCCAGACTGGAAGCTGTTTGAGGACTTGAATTGGCCATACGGACTGAGTTAGATCTATTGCGATCTCTCCGGACCAGAAATGGATAGTCTCTGCTAGTGTGGATAAGACGATCAAAGTCTGGGATTTCCAGACTGGAAGCTGTTTGAGGACTTTTACGGGACATGCGGACTCAGTTTACTCTATTGCGATCTCTCCGGACCAGAAATGGATAGTCTCTGCTAGTGTGGATAAGACGATCAAAGTCTGGGATTTCCAGACTGGAAGCTGTTTGAGGACTTGAATTGGCCATACGGACTGAGTTAGATCTATTGCGATCTCTCCGGACCAGAAATGGATAGTCTCTGCTAGTGTGGATAAGACGATCAAAGTCTGGGATTTCCAGACTGGAAGCTGTTTGAGGACTTGAATTGGCCATGCGGACTGAGTTAGATCTATTGCGATCTCTCCGGACCAGAAATGGATAGTCTCTGCAAGTTATGATAAGACGATCAAAGTCTGGGATTTTCAGACTGGAAGCTGTTTGAGGACTTGAATTGGCCATGCGGACTGAGATAGATCTATTGCGATCTCTCCGGACCAGAAATGGATAGTCTCTGCAAGTTATGATAAGACGATCAAAGTCTGGGATTTCCAGACTGGAAGCTGTTTGAGGACTTTTACGGGACATGCGGACTCAGTTTTATCAATTGCGATCTCTCCGGACCAGAAATGGATAGTCTCTGCTAGTTATGATAAGACGATCAAAGTCTGGGATTTCCAGACTGGAAGCTGTTTGAGGACTTGAATTGGCCATGCGGACTGAGTTAGATCTATTGCGATCTCTCCGGACCAGAAATGGATAGTCTCTGCAAGTTATGATAAGACGATCAAAGTCTGGGATTTCCAGACTGGAAGCTGTTTGAGGACTTGAATTGGCCATGCGGACTGAGTTAGATCTATTGCGATCTCTCCGGACCAGAAATGGATAGTCTCTGCTAGTGTGGATAAGACGATCAAAGTCTGGGATTTCCAGACTGGAAGCTGTTTGAGGACTTTTACGGGACATGCGGACTGAGTTAGATCTATTGCGATCTCTCCGGACCAGAAATGGATAGTCTCTGCTAGTGTGGATAAGACGATCAAAGTCTGGGATTTCCAGACTGGAAGCTGTTTGAGGACTTGAATTGGCCATGCGGACTGAGTTAGATCTATTGCGATCTCTCCGGACCAGAAATGGATAGTCTCTGCTAGTGTGGATAAGACGATCAAAGTCTGGGATTTCCAGACTGGAAGCTGTTTGAGGACTTGAATTGGCCATGCGGACTGAGTTAGATCTATTGCGATCTCTCCGGACCAGAAATGGATAGTCTCTGCTAGTGTGGATAAGACGATCAAAGTCTGGGATTTCCAGACTGGAAGCTGTTTGAGGACTTGAATTGGCCCATACGGACTGAGTTAGATCTATTGCGATCTCTCCGGACCAGAAATGGATAGTCTCTGCTAGTGTGGATAAGACGATCAAAGTCTGGGATTTCCAGACTGGAAGCTGTTTGAGGACTTTTACGGGACATGCGGACTCAGTTTACTCTATTGCGATCTCTCCGGACCAGAAATGGATAGTCTCTGCTAGTGTGGATAAGACGATCAAAGTCTGGGATTTCCAGACTGGAAGCTGTTTGAGGACTTTTACGGGACATGCGGACTCAGTTTACTCTATTGCGATCTCTCCGGACCAGAAATGGATAGTCTCTGCTAGTGTGGATAAGACGATCAAAGTCTGGGATTTTCAGACTGGAAGCTGTTTGAGGACTTGAATTGGCCATACGGACTGAGTTAGATCTATTGCGATCTCTCCGGATCAGAAATGGATAGTCTCTGCTAGTGATGATAAGACGATCAAAGTCTGGGATTTCCAGACTGGAAGCTGTTTGAGGACTTGAATTGGCCATACGGACTGAGTTAGATCTATTGCGATCTCTCCGGACCAGAAATGGATAGTCTCTGCTAGTGTGGATAAGACGATCAAAGTCTGGGATTTCCAGACTGGAAGCTGTTTGAGGACTTGAATTGGCCATGCGGACTGAGTTAGATCTATTGCGATCTCTCCGGACCAGAAATGGATAGTCTCTGCTAGTGTGGATAAGACGATCAAAGTCTGGGATTTCCAGACTGGAAGCTGTTTGAGGACTTTTACGGGACATGCGGACTGAGTTAGATCTATTGCGATCTCTCCGGACCAGAAATGGATAGTCTCTGCTAGTGTGGATAAGACGATCAAAGTCTGGGATTTCCAGACTGGAAGCTGTTTGAGGACTTGAATTGGCCATGCGGACTGAGTTAGATCTATTGCGATCTCTCCGGACCAGAAATGGATAGTCTCTGCAAGTTATGATAAGACGATCAAAGTCTGGGATTTTCAGACTGGAAGCTGTTTGAGGACTTGAATTGGCCATGCGGACTGAGTTAGATCTATTGCGATCTCTCCGGACCAGAAATGGATAGTCTCTGCAAGTTATGATAAGACGATCAAAGTCTGGGATTTCCAGACTGGAAGCTGTTTGAGGACTTTTACGGGCCATACGGACTGAGTTAGATCTATTGCGATCTCTCCGGACCAGAAATGGATAGTCTCTGCAAGTTATGATAAGACGATCAAAGTCTGGGATTTTCAGACTGGAAGCTGTTTGAGGACTTGAATTGGCCATGCGGACTGAGTTAGATCTATTGCGATCTCTCCGGACCAGAAATGGATAGTCTCTGCAAGTTATGATAAGACGATCAAAGTCTGGGATTTCCAGACTGGAAGCTGTTTGAGGACTTTTACGGGACATGCGGACTCAGTTTTATCAATTGCGATCTCTCCGGACCAGAAATGGATAGTCTCTGCAAGTTATGATAAGACGATCAAAGTCTGGGATTTCCAGACTGGAAGCTGTTTGAGGACTTTTACGGGACATGCGGACTCAGTTTTATCAATTGCGATCTCTCCGGACCAGAAATGGATAGTCTCTGCTAGTGTGGATAAGACGATCAAAGTCTGGGATTTCCAGACTGGAAGCTGTTTGAGGACTTTTACGGGACATGCGGACTCAGTTTTATCAATTGCGATCTCTCCGGACCAGAAATGGATAGTCTCTGCTAGTGATGATAAGACGATCAAAGTCTGGGATTTCCAGACTGGAAGCTGTTTGAGGACTTGAATTGGCCATACGGACTGAGTTAGATCTATTGCGATCTCTCCGGATCAGAAATGGATAGTCTCTGCTAGTGATGATAAGACGATCAAAGTCTGGGATTTCCAGACTGGAAGCTGTTTGAGGACTTGAATTGGCCATACGGACTGAGTTAGATCTATTGCGATCTCTCCGGACCAGAAATGGATAGTCTCTGCTAGTGTGGATAAGACGATCAAAGTCTGGGATTTCCAGACTGGAAGCTGTTTGAGGACTTGAATTGGCCATGCGGACTGAGTTAGATCTATTGCGATCTCTCCGGACCAGAAATGGATAGTCTCTGCTAGTGTGGATAAGACGATCAAAGTCTGGGATTTCCAGACTGGAAGCTGTTTGAGGACTTTTACGGGACATGCGGACTGAGTTAGATCTATTGCGATCTCTCCGGACCAGAAATGGATAGTCTCTGCTAGTGTGGATAAGACGATCAAAGTCTGGGATTTCCAGACTGGAAGCTGTTTGAGGACTTGAATTGGCCATGCGGACTGAGTTAGATCTATTGCGATCTCTCCGGACCAGAAATGGATAGTCTCTGCAAGTTATGATAAGACGATCAAAGTCTGGGATTTTCAGACTGGAAGCTGTTTGAGGACTTGAATTGGCCATGCGGACTGAGTTAGATCTATTGCGATCTCTCCGGACCAGAAATGGATAGTCTCTGCAAGTTATGATAAGACGATCAAAGTCTGGGATTTCCAGACTGGAAGCTGTTTGAGGACTTTTACGGGACATGCGGACTCAGTTTTATCAATTGCGATCTCTCCGGACCAGAAATGGATAGTCTCTGCTAGTGTGGATAAGACGATCAAAGTCTGGGATTTCCAGACTGGAAGCTGTTTGAGGACTTGAATTGGCCATGCGGACTGAGTTAGATCTATTGCGATCTCTCCGGACCAGAAATGGATAGTCTCTGCAAGTTATGATAAGACGATCAAAGTCTGGGATTTCCAGACTGGAAGCTGTTTGAGGACTTGAATTGGCCATGCGGACTGAGTTAGATCTATTGCGATCTCTCCGGACCAGAAATGGATAGTCTCTGCTAGTGTGGATAAGACGATCAAAGTCTGGGATTTCCAGACTGGAAGCTGTTTGAGGACTTGAATTGGCCATGCGGACTGAGTTAGATCTATTGCGATCTCTCCGGACCAGAAATGGATAGTCTCTGCTAGTGTGGATAAGACGATCAAAGTCTGGGATTTCCAGACTGGAAGCTGTTTGAGGACTTGAATTGGCCATGCGGACTGAGTTAGATCTATTGCGATCTCTCCGGACCAGAAATGGATAGTCTCTGCTAGTGTGGATAAGACGATCAAAGTCTGGGATTTCCAGACTGGAAGCTGTTTGAGGACTTGAATTGGCCATGCGGACTGAGTTAGATCTATTGCGATCTCTCCGGACCAGAAATGGATAGTCTCTGCTAGTGTGGATAAGACGATCAAAGTCTGGGATTTCCAGACTGGAAGCTGTTTGAGGACTTGAATTGGCCATACGGACTGAGTTAGATCTATTGCGATCTCTCCGGACCAGAAATGGATAGTCTCTGCTAGTGTGGATAAGACGATCAAAGTCTGGGATTTCCAGACTGGAAGCTGTTTGAGGACTTTTACGGGACATGCGGACTCAGTTTACTCTATTGCGATCTCTCCGGACCAGAAATGGATAGTCTCTGCTAGTGTGGATAAGACGATCAAAGTCTGGGATTTCCAGACTGGAAGCTGTTTGAGGACTTTTACGGGACATGCGGACTGAGTTAGATCTATTGCGATCTCTCCGGACCAGAAATGGATAGTCTCTGCTAGTGTGGATAAGACGATCAAAGTCTGGGATTTCCAGACTGGAAGCTGTTTGAGGACTTGAATTGGCCATGCGGACTGAGTTAGATCTATTGCGATCTCTCCGGACCAGAAATGGATAGTCTCTGCAAGTTATGATAAGACGATCAAAGTCTGGGATTTTCAGACTGGAAGCTGTTTGAGGACTTGAATTGGCCATGCGGACTGAGTTAGATCTATTGCGATCTCTCCGGACCAGAAATGGATAGTCTCTGCAAGTTATGATAAGACGATCAAAGTCTGGGATTTCCAGACTGGAAGCTGTTTGAGGACTTTTACGGGACATGCGGACTCAGTTTTATCAATTGCGATCTCTCCGGACCAGAAATGGATAGTCTCTGCAAGTTATGATAAGACGATCAAAGTCTGGGATTTCCAGACTGGAAGCTGTTTGAGGACTTTTACGGGACATGCGGACTCAGTTTTATCAATTGCGATCTCTCCGGACCAGAAATGGATAGTCTCTGCTAGTGTGGATAAGACGATCAAAGTCTGGGATTTCCAGACTGGAAGCTGTTTGAGGACTTTTACGGGACATGCGGACTCAGTTTTATCAATTGCGATCTCTCCGGACCAGAAATGGATAGTCTCTGCTAGTGATGATAAGACGATCAAAGTCTGGGATTTCCAGACTGGAAGCTGTTTGAGGACTTGAATTGGCCATACGGACTGAGTTAGATCTATTGCGATCTCTCCGGATCAGAAATGGATAGTCTCTGCTAGTGATGATAAGACGATCAAAGTCTGGGATTTCCAGACTGGAAGCTGTTTGAGGACTTGAATTGGCCATACGGACTGAGTTAGATCTATTGCGATCTCTCCGGACCAGAAATGGATAGTCTCTGCTAGTGTGGATAAGACGATCAAAGTCTGGGATTTCCAGACTGGAAGCTGTTTGAGGACTTGAATTGGCCATGCGGACTGAGTTAGATCTATTGCGATCTCTCCGGACCAGAAATGGATAGTCTCTGCTAGTGTGGATAAGACGATCAAAGTCTGGGATTTCCAGACTGGAAGCTGTTTGAGGACTTTTACGGGACATGCGGACTGAGTTAGATCTATTGCGATCTCTCCGGACCAGAAATGGATAGTCTCTGCTAGTGTGGATAAGACGATCAAAGTCTGGGATTTCCAGACTGGAAGCTGTTTGAGGACTTGAATTGGCCATGCGGACTGAGTTAGATCTATTGCGATCTCTCCGGACCAGAAATGGATAGTCTCTGCTAGTGTGGATAAGACGATCAAAGTCTGGGATTTCCAGACTGGAAGCTGTTTGAGGACTTTTACGGGACATGCGGACTCAGTTTTATCAATTGCGATCTCTCCGGACCAGAAATGGATAGTCTCTGCAAGTTATGATAAGACGATCAAAGTCTGGGATTTCCAGACTGGAAGCTGTTTGAGGACTTGAATTGGCCATACGGACTGAGTTAGATCTATTGCGATCTCTCCGGACCAGAAATGGATAGTCTCTGCAAGTTATGATGATACGATCAAAGTCTGGGATTTCCAGACTGGAAGCTGTTTGAGGACTTGAATTGGCCATGCGGACTGAGTTAGATCTATTGCGATCTCTCCGGACCAGAAATGGATAGTCTCTGCTAGTGTGGATAAGACGATCAAAGTCTGGGATTTCCAGACTGGAAGCTGTTTGAGGACTTGAATTGGCCATACGGACTGAGTTAGATCTATTGCGATCTCTCCGGACCAGAAATGGATAGTCTCTGCTAGTGTGGATAAGACGATCAAAGTCTGGGATTTCCAGACTGGAAGCTGTTTGAGGACTTGAATTGGCCATGCGGACTGAGTTAGATCTATTGCGATCTCTCCGGACCAGAAATGGATAGTCTCTGCTAGTGTGGATAAGACGATCAAAGTCTGGGATTTCCAGACTGGAAGCTGTTTGAGGACTTTTACGGGACATGCGGACTCAGTTTGATCTATTGCGATCTCTCCGGATCAGAAATGGATAGTCTCTGCAAGTTATGATAAGACGATCAAAGTCTGGGATTTCCAGACTGGAAGCTGTTTGAGGACTTGAATTGGCCATACGGACTGAGTTAGATCTATTGCGATCTCTCCGGACCAGAAATGGATAGTCTCTGCTAGTGTGGATAAGACGATCAAAGTCTGGGATTTCCAGACTGGAAGCTGTTTGAGGACTTGAATTGGCCATGCGGACTCAGTTTACTCTATTGCGATCTCTCCGGACCAGAAATGGATAGTCTCTGCTAGTGTGGATAAGACGATCAAAGTCTGGGATTTCCAGACTGGAAGCTGTTTGAGGACTTTTACGGGACATGCGGACTGAGTTAGATCTATTGCGATCTCTCCGGACCAGAAATGGATAGTCTCTGCTAGTGTGGATAAGACGATCAAAGTCTGGGATTTCCAGACTGGAAGCTGTTTGAGGACTTGAATTGGCCATGCGGACTGAGTTAGATCTATTGCGATCTCTCCGGACCAGAAATGGATAGTCTCTGCTAGTGTGGATAAGACGATCAAAGTCTGGGATTTCCAGACTGGAAGCTGTTTGAGGACTTGAATTGGCCATGCGGACTTAGTTAGATCTATTGCGATCTCTCCGGACCAGAAATGGATAGTCTCTGCTAGTGTGGATAAGACGATCAAAGTCTGGGATTTTCAGACTGGAAGCTGTTTGAGGACTTGAATTGGCCATGCGGACTGAGTTAGATCTATTGCGATCTCTCCGGACCAGAAATGGATAATCTCTGCAAGTTATGATAAGACGATCAAAGTCTGGGATTTCCAGACTGGAAGCTGTTTGAGGACTTTTACGGGACATGCGGACTCAGTTTTATCAATTGCGATCTCTCCGGACCAGAAATGGATAGTCTCTGCAAGTTATGATAAGACGATCAAAGTCTGGGATTTCCAGACTGGAAGCTGTTTGAGGACTTTTACGGGACATGCGGACTCAGTTTTATCAATTGCGATCTCTCCGGACCAGAAATGGATAGTCTCTGCAAGTTATGATAAGACGATCAAAGTCTGGGATTTCCAGACTGGAAGCTGTTTGAGGACTTGAATTGGCCATACGGACTGAGTTAGATCTATTGCGATCTCTCCGGACCAGAAATGGATAGTCTCTGCTAGTGTGGATAAGACGATCAAAGTCTGGGATTTCCAGACTGGAAGCTGTTTGAGGACTTGAATTGGCCATGCGGACTGAGTTAGATCTATTGCGATCTCTCCGGACCAGAAATGGATAGTCTCTGCTAGTGTGGATAAGACGATCAAAGTCTGGGATTTTCAGACTGGAAGCTGTTTGAGGACTTGAATTGGCCATGCGGACTGAGTTAGATCTATTGCGATCTCTCCGGACCAGAAATGGATAGTCTCTGCAAGTTATGATAAGACGATCAAAGTCTGGGATTTCCAGACTGGAAGCTGTTTGAGGACTTGAATTGGCCATACGGACTGAGTTAGATCTATTGCGATCTCTCCGGACCAGAAATGGATAGTCTCTGCTAGTGTGGATAAGACGATCAAAGTCTGGGATTTCCAGACTGGAAGCTGTTTGAGGACTTGAATTGGCCATGCGGACTGAGTTAGATCTATTGCGATCTCTCCGGACCAGAAATGGATAGTCTCTGCTAGTGTGGATAAGACGATCAAAGTCTGGGATTTCCAGACTGGAAGCTGTTTGAGGACTTTTACGGGACATGCGGACTCAGTTTTATCAATTGCGATCTCTCCGGACCAGAAATGGATAGTCTCTGCAAGTTATGATAAGACGATCAAAGTCTGGGATTTCCAGACTGGAAGCTGTTTGAGGACTTGAATTGGCCATACGGACTGAGTTAGATCTATTGCGATCTCTCCGGACCAGAAATGGATAGTCTCTGCAAGTTATGATGATACGATCAAAGTCTGGGATTTCCAGACTGGAAGCTGTTTGAGGACTTGAATTGGCCATGCGGACTGAGTTAGATCTATTGCGATCTCTCCGGACCAGAAATGGATAGTCTCTGCTAGTGTGGATAAGACGATCAAAGTCTGGGATTTTCAGACTGGAAGCTGTTTGAGGACTTGAATTGGCCATGCGGACTGAGTTAGATCTATTGCGATCTCTCCGGACCAGAAATGGATAGTCTCTGCAAGTTATGATAAGACGATCAAAGTCTGGGATTTCCAGACTGGAAGCTGTTTGAGGACTTTTACGGGACATGCGGACTCAGTTTTATCAATTGCGATCTCTCCGGACCAGAAATGGATAGTCTCTGCAAGTTATGATAAGACGATCAAAGTCTGGGATTTCCAGACTGGAAGCTGTTTGAGGACTTGAATTGGCCATACGGACTGAGTTAGATCTATTGCGATCTCTCCGGACCAGAAATGGATAGTCTCTGCAAGTTATGATGATACGATCAAAGTCTGGGATTTCCAGACTGGAAGCTGTTTGAGGACTTGAATTGGCCATGCGGACTGAGTTAGATCTATTGCGATCTCTCCGGACCAGAAATGGATAGTCTCTGCTAGTGTGGATAAGACGATCAAAGTCTGGGATTTCCAGACTGGAAGCTGTTTGAGGACTTGAATTGGCCATGCGGACTGAGTTAGATCTATTGCGATCTCTCCGGACCAGAAATGGATAGTCTCTGCAAGTTATGATGATACGATCAAAGTCTGGGATTTCCAGACTGGAAGCTGTTTGAGGACTTGAATTGGCCATACGGACTGAGTTAGATCTATTGCGATCTCTCCGGACCAGAAATGGATAGTCTCTGCTAGTGTGGATAAGACGATCAAAGTCTGGGATTTCCAGACTGGAAGCTGTTTGAGGACTTGAATTGGCCATGCGGACTGAGTTAGATCTATTGCGATCTCTCCGGACCAGAAATGGATAGTCTCTGCTAGTGTGGATAAGACGATCAAAGTCTGGGATTTCCAGACTGGAAGCTGTTTGAGGACTTGAATTGGCCATGCGGACTGAGTTAGATCTATTGCGATCTCTCCGGACCAGAAATGGATAGTCTCTGCTAGTGTGGATAAGACGATCAAAGTCTGGGATTTCCAGACTGGAAGCTGTTTGAGGACTTGAATTGGCCATGCGGACTGAGTTAGATCTATTGCGATCTCTCCGGACCAGAAATGGATAGTCTCTGCAAGTTATGATAAGACGATCAAAGTCTGGGATTTCCAGACTGGAAGCTGTTTGAGGACTTTTACGGGACATGCGGACTCAGTTTTATCAATTGCGATCTCTCCGGACCAGAAATGGATAGTCTCTGCAAGTTATGATAAGACGATCAAAGTCTGGGATTTCCAGACTGGAAGCTGTTTGAGGACTTGAATTGGCATTGCGGACTGAGTTAGATCTATTGCGATCTCTCCGGACCAGAAATGGATAGTCTCTGCAAGTTATGATAAGACGATCAAAGTCTGGGATTTCCAGACTGGAAGCTGTTTGAGGACTTTTACGGGACATGCGGACTCAGTTTTATCAATTGCGATCTCTCCGGACCAGAAATGGATAGTCTCTGCAAGTTATGATAAGACGATCAAAGTCTGGGATTTCCAGACTGGAAGCTGTTTGAGGACTTGAATTGGCCATACGGACTGAGTTAGATCTATTGCGATCTCTCCGGACCAGAAATGGATAGTCTCTGCAAGTTATGATGATACGATCAAAGTCTGGGATTTCCAGACTGGAAGCTGTTTGAGGACTTTTACGGGACATGCGGACTCAGTTTTATCAATTGCGATCTCTCCGGACCAGAAATGGATAGTCTCTGCAAGTTATGATAAGACGATCAAAGTCTGGGATTTCCAGACTGGAAGCTGTTTGAGGACTTGAATTGGCCATGCGGACTGAGTTAGATCTATTGCGATCTCTCCGGACCAGAAATGGATAGTCTCTGCAAGTTATGATAAGACGATCAAAGTCTGGGATTTCCAGACTGGAAGCTGTTTGAGGACTTTTACGGGACATGCGGACTCAGTTAGATCTATTGCGATCTCTCCGGACCAGAAATGGATAGTCTCTGCTAGTGTGGATAAGACGATCAAAGTCTGGGATTTCCAGACTGGAAGCTGTTTGAGGACTTGAATTGGCCATACGGACTGAGTTAGATCTATTGCGATCTCTCCGGACCAGAAATGGATAGTCTCTGCAAGTTATGATGATACGATCAAAGTCTGGGATTTCCAGACTGGAAGCTGTTTGAGGACTTGAATTGGCCATGCGGACTGAGTTAGATCTATTGCGATCTCTCCGGACCAGAAATGGATAGTCTCTGCAAGTTATGATAAGACGATCAAAGTCTGGGATTTCCAGACTGGAAGCTGTTTGAGGACTTTTACGGGACATGCGGACTCAGTTTTATCAATTGCGATCTCTCCGGACCAGAAATGGATAGTCTCTGCAAGTTATGATAAGACGATCAAAGTCTGGGATTTCCAGACTGGAAGCTGTTTGAGGACTTGAATTGGCCATACGGACTGAGTTAGATCTATTGCGATCTCTCCGGACCAGAAATGGATAGTCTCTGCAAGTTATGATGATACGATCAAAGTCTGGGATTTCCAGACTGGAAGCTGTTTGAGGACTTGAATTGGCCATACGGACTGAGTTAGATCTATTGCGATCTCTCCGGACCAGAAATGGATAGTCTCTGCAAGTTATGATGATACGATCAAAGTCTGGGATTTCCAGACTGGAAGCTGTTTGAGGACTTGAATTGGCCATGCGGACTGAGTTAGATCTATTGCGATCTCTCCGGACCAGAAATGGATAGTCTCTGCTAGTGTGGATAAGACGATCAAAGTCTGGGATTTCCAGACTGGAAGCTGTTTGAGGACTTTTACGGGACATGCGGACTCAGTTAGATCTATTGCGATCTCTCCGGACCAGAAATGGATAGTCTCTGCTAGTGTGGATAAGACGATCAAAGTCTGGGATTTCCAGACTGGAAGCTGTTTGAGGACTTGAATTGGCCATACGGACTGAGTTAGATCTATTGCGATCTCTCCGGACCAGAAATGGATAGTCTCTGCTAGTGTGGATAAGACGATCAAAGTCTGGGATTTCCAGACTGGAAGCTGTTTGAGGACTTGAATTGGCCATGCGGACTGAGTTAGATCTATTGCGATCTCTCCGGACCAGAAATGGATAGTCTCTGCTAGTGTGGATAAGACGATCAAAGTCTGGGATTTCCAGACTGGAAGCTGTTTGAGGACTTTTACGGGACATGCGGACTCAGTTAGATCTATTGCGATCTCTCCGGACCAGAAATGGATAGTCTCTGCTAGTGTGGATAAGACGATCAAAGTCTGGGATTTCCAGACTGGAAGCTGTTTGAGGACTTGAATTGGCCATACGGACTGAGTTAGATCTATTGCGATCTCTCCGGACCAGAAATGGATAGTCTCTGCAAGTTATGATGATACGATCAAAGTCTGGGATTTCCAGACTGGAAGCTGTTTGAGGACTTGAATTGGCCATGCGGACTGAGTTAGATCTATTGCGATCTCTCCGGACCAGAAATGGATAGTCTCTGCAAGTTATGATAAGACGATCAAAGTCTGGGATTTCCAGACTGGAAGCTGTTTGAGGACTTTTACGGGACATGCGGACTCAGTTTTATCAATTGCGATCTCTCCGGACCAGAAATGGATAGTCTCTGCAAGTTATGATAAGACGATCAAAGTCTGGGATTTCCAGACTGGAAGCTGTTTGAGGACTTGAATTGGCCATACGGACTGAGTTAGATCTATTGCGATCTCTCCGGACCAGAAATGGATAGTCTCTGCAAGTTATGATGATACGATCAAAGTCTGGGATTTCCAGACTGGAAGCTGTTTGAGGACTTGAATTGGCCATGCGGACTGAGTTAGATCTATTGCGATCTCTCCGGACCAGAAATGGATAGTCTCTGCTAGTGTGGATAAGACGATCAAAGTCTGGGATTTCCAGACTGGAAGCTGTTTGAGGACTTTTACGGGACATGCGGACTCAGTTAGATCTATTGCGATCTCTCCGGACCAGAAATGGATAGTCTCTGCTAGTGTGGATAAGACGATCAAAGTCTGGGATTTCCAGACTGGAAGCTGTTTGAGGACTTGAATTGGCCATACGGACTGAGTTAGATCTATTGCGATCTCTCCGGACCAGAAATGGATAGTCTCTGCTAGTGTGGATAAGACGATCAAAGTCTGGGATTTCCAGACTGGAAGCTGTTTGAGGACTTGAATTGGCCATGCGGACTGAGTTAGATCTATTGCGATCTCTCCGGACCAGAAATGGATAGTCTCTGCTAGTGTGGATAAGACGATCAAAGTCTGGGATTTCCAGACTGGAAGCTGTTTGAGGACTTTTACGGGACATGCGGACTCAGTTAGATCTATTGCGATCTCTCCGGACCAGAAATGGATAGTCTCTGCTAGTGTGGATAAGACGATCAAAGTCTGGGATTTCCAGACTGGAAGCTGTTTGAGGACTTGAATTGGCCATACGGACTGAGTTAGATCTATTGCGATCTCTCCGGACCAGAAATGGATAGTCTCTGCAAGTTATGATGATACGATCAAAGTCTGGGATTTCCAGACTGGAAGCTGTTTGAGGACTTGAATTGGCCATGCGGACTGAGTTAGATCTATTGCGATCTCTCCGGACCAGAAATGGATAGTCTCTGCAAGTTATGATAAGACGATCAAAGTCTGGGATTTCCAGACTGGAAGCTGTTTGAGGACTTTTACGGGACATGCGGACTCAGTTTTATCAATTGCGATCTCTCCGGACCAGAAATGGATAGTCTCTGCTAGTGTGGATAAGACGATCAAAGTCTGGGATTTCCAGACTGGAAGCTGTTTGAGGACTTGAATTGGCCATACGGACTGAGTTAGATCTATTGCGATCTCTCCGGACCAGAAATGGATAGTCTCTGCTAGTGTGGATAAGACGATCAAAGTCTGGGATTTCCAGACTGGAAGCTGTTTGAGGACTTGAATTGGCCATGCGGACTGAGTTAGATCTATTGCGATCTCTCCGGACCAGAAATGGATAGTCTCTGCTAGTGTGGATAAGACGATCAAAGTCTGGGATTTCCAGACTGGAAGCTGTTTGAGGACTTGAATTGGCCATGCGGACTGAGTTAGATCTATTGCGATCTCTCCGGACCAGAAATGGATAGTCTCTGCAAGTTATGATAAGACGATCAAAGTCTGGGATTTCCAGACTGGAAGCTGTTTGAGGACTTTTACGGGACATGCGGACTCAGTTTTATCAATTGCGATCTCTCCGGACCAGAAATGGATAGTCTCTGCAAGTTATGATAAGACGATCAAAGTCTGGGATTTCCAGACTGGAAGCTGTTTGAGGACTTGAATTGGCATTGCGGACTGAGTTAGATCTATTGCGATCTCTCCGGACCAGAAATGGATAGTCTCTGCAAGTTATGATAAGACGATCAAAGTCTGGGATTTCCAGACTGGAAGCTGTTTGAGGACTTTTACGGGACATGCGGACTCAGTTTTATCAATTGCGATCTCTCCGGACCAGAAATGGATAGTCTCTGCAAGTTATGATAAGACGATCAAAGTCTGGGATTTCCAGACTGGAAGCTGTTTGAGGACTTGAATTGGCCATACGGACTGAGTTAGATCTATTGCGATCTCTCCGGACCAGAAATGGATAGTCTCTGCAAGTTATGATGATACGATCAAAGTCTGGGATTTCCAGACTGGAAGCTGTTTGAGGACTTTTACGGGACATGCGGACTCAGTTTTATCAATTGCGATCTCTCCGGACCAGAAATGGATAGTCTCTGCAAGTTATGATAAGACGATCAAAGTCTGGGATTTCCAGACTGGAAGCTGTTTGAGGACTTGAATTGGCCATGCGGACTGAGTTAGATCTATTGCGATCTCTCCGGACCAGAAATGGATAGTCTCTGCAAGTTATGATAAGACGATCAAAGTCTGGGATTTCCAGACTGGAAGCTGTTTGAGGACTTGAATTGGCCATACGGACTGAGTTAGATCTATTGCGATCTCTCCGGACCAGAAATGGATAGTCTCTGCTAGTGTGGATAAGACGATCAAAGTCTGGGATTTCCAGACTGGAAGCTGTTTGAGGACTTGAATTGGCCATGCGGACTGAGTTAGATCTATTGCGATCTCTCCGGACCAGAAATGGATAGTCTCTGCTAGTGTGGATAAGACGATCAAAGTCTGGGATTTTCAGACTGGAAGCTGTTTGAGGACTTGAATTGGCCATGCGGACTGAGTTAGATCTATTGCGATCTCTCCGGACCAGAAATGGATAGTCTCTGCAAGTTATGATAAGACGATCAAAGTCTGGGATTTCAAGACTGGAAGCTGTTTGAGGACTTGAATTGGCCATACGGACTGAGTTAGATCTATTGCGATCTCTCCGGACCAGAAATGGATAGTCTCTGCTAGTGTGGATAAGACGATCAAAGTCTGGGATTTCCAGACTGGAAGCTGTTTGAGGACTTGAATTGGCCATGCGGACTGAGTTAGATCTATTGCGATCTCTCCGGACCAGAAATGGATAGTCTCTGCTAGTGTGGATAAGACGATCAAAGTCTGGGATTTCCAGACTGGAAGCTGTTTGAGGACTTGAATTGGCCATGCGGACTGAGTTAGATCTATTGCGATCTCTCCGGACCAGAAATGGATAGTCTCTGCTAGTGTGGATAAGACGATCAAAGTCTGGGATTTCCAGACTGGAAGCTGTTTGAGGACTTGAATTGGCCATGCGGACTGAGTTAGATCTATTGCGATCTCTCCGGACCAGAAATGGATAGTCTCTGCAAGTTATGATAAGACGATCAAAGTCTGGGATTTCCAGACTGGAAGCTGTTTGAGGACTTGAATTGGCCATGCGGACTGAGTTAGATCTATTGCGATCTCTCCGGACCAGAAATGGATAGTCTCTGCTAGTGTGGATAAGACGATCAAAGTCTGGGATTTCCAGACTGGAAGCTGTTTGAGGACTTGAATTGGCCATGCGGACTGAGTTAGATCTATTGCGATCTCTCCGGACCAGAAATGGATAGTCTCTGCTAGTGTGGATAAGACGATCAAAGTCTGGGATTTCCAGACTGGAAGCTGTTTGAGGACTTGAATTGGCCATGCGGACTGAGTTAGATCTATTGCGATCTCTCCGGACCAGAAATGGATAGTCTCTGCAAGTTATGATAAGACGATCAAAGTCTGGGATTTCCAGACTGGAAGCTGTTTGAGGACTTGAATTGGCCATGCGGACTGAGTTAGATCTATTGCGATCTCTCCGGACCAGAAATGGATAGTCTCTGCAAGTTATGATAAGACGATCAAAGTCTGGGATTTCCAGACTGGAAGCTGTTTGAGGACTTTTACGGGACATGACTGGAAGCTGTTTGAGGACTTTTTCCACGGGACATGCGGACTGAGTTAGATCTATTGCGATCTCTCCGGACCAGAAATGGATAGTCTCTGCAAGTTATGATAAGACGATCAAAGTCTGGGATTTCCAGACTGGAAGCTGTTTGAGGACTTGAATTGGCCATACGGACTGAGTTAGATCTATTGCGATCTCTCCGGACCAGAAATGGATAGTCTCTGCAAGTTATGATGATACGATCAAAGTCTGGGATTTCCAGACTGGAAGCTGTTTGAGGACTTTTACGGGACATGCGGACTCAGTTTTATCAATTGCGATCTCTCCGGACCAGAAATGGATAGTCTCTGCAAGTTATGATAAGACGATCAAAGTCTGGGATTTCCAGACTGGAAGCTGTTTGAGGACTTGAATTGGCCATGCGGACTGAGTTAGATCTATTGCGATCTCTCCGGACCAGAAATGGATAGTCTCTGCAAGTTATGATAAGACGATCAAAGTCTGGGATTTCCAGACTGGAAGCTGTTTGAGGACTTGAATTGGCCATACGGACTGAGTTAGATCTATTGCGATCTCTCCGGACCAGAAATGGATAGTCTCTGCTAGTGTGGATAAGACGATCAAAGTCTGGGATTTCCAGACTGGAAGCTGTTTGAGGACTTGAATTGGCCATGCGGACTGAGTTAGATCTATTGCGATCTCTCCGGACCAGAAATGGATAGTCTCTGCTAGTGTGGATAAGACGATCAAAGTCTGGGATTTTCAGACTGGAAGCTGTTTGAGGACTTGAATTGGCCATGCGGACTGAGTTAGATCTATTGCGATCTCTCCGGACCAGAAATGGATAGTCTCTGCAAGTTATGATAAGACGATCAAAGTCTGGGATTTCCAGACTGGAAGCTGTTTGAGGACTTGAATTGGCCATACGGACTGAGTTAGATCTATTGCGATCTCTCCGGACCAGAAATGGATAGTCTCTGCTAGTGTGGATAAGACGATCAAAGTCTGGGATTTCCAGACTGGAAGCTGTTTGAGGACTTGAATTGGCCATGCGGACTGAGTTAGATCTATTGCGATCTCTCCGGACCAGAAATGGATAGTCTCTGCTAGTGTGGATAAGACGATCAAAGTCTGGGATTTCCAGACTGGAAGCTGTTTGAGGACTTGAATTGGCCATGCGGACTGAGTTAGATCTATTGCGATCTCTCCGGACCAGAAATGGATAGTCTCTGCTAGTGTGGATAAGACGATCAAAGTCTGGGATTTCCAGACTGGAAGCTGTTTGAGGACTTGAATTGGCCATGCGGACTGAGTTAGATCTATTGCGATCTCTCCGGACCAGAAATGGATAGTCTCTGCAAGTTATGATAAGACGATCAAAGTCTGGGATTTCCAGACTGGAAGCTGTTTGAGGACTTGAATTGGCCATGCGGACTGAGTTAGATCTATTGCGATCTCTCCGGACCAGAAATGGATAGTCTCTGCTAGTGTGGATAAGACGATCAAAGTCTGGGATTTCCAGACTGGAAGCTGTTTGAGGACTTGAATTGGCCATGCGGACTGAGTTAGATCTATTGCGATCTCTCCGGACCAGAAATGGATAGTCTCTGCAAGTTATGATAAGACGATCAAAGTCTGGGATTTCCAGACTGGAAGCTGTTTGAGGACTTGAATTGGCCATGCGGACTGAGTTAGATCTATTGCGATCTCTCCGGACCAGAAATGGATAGTCTCTGCAAGTTATGATAAGACGATCAAAGTCTGGGATTTCCAGACTGGAAGCTGTTTGAGGACTTGAATTGGCCATGCGGACTGAGTTAGATCTATTGCGATCTCTCCGGACCAGAAATGGATAGTCTCTGCAAGTTATGATAAGACGATCAAAGTCTGGGATTTCCAGACTGGAAGCTGTTTGAGGACTTTTACGGGACATGCGGACTCAGTTTTATCAATTGCGATCTCTCCGGACCAGAAATGGATAGTCTCTGCTAGTGTGGATAAGACGATCAAAGTCTGGGATTTCCAGACTGGAAGCTGTTTGAGGACTTGAATTGGCCATGCGGACTTAGTTAGATCTATTGCGATCTCTCCGGACCAGAAATGGATAGTCTCTGCAAGTTATGATAAGACGATCAAAGTCTGGGATTTTCAGACTGGAAGCTGTTTGAGGACTTGAATTGGCCATGCGGACTGAGTTAGATCTATTGCGATCTCTCCGGACCAGAAATGGATAGTCTCTGCAAGTTATGATAAGACGATCAAAGTCTGGGATTTCCAGACTGGAAGCTGTTTGAGGACTTGAATTGGCCATACGGACTGAGTTAGATCTATTGCGATCTCTCCGGACCAGAAATGGATAGTCTCTGCAAGTTATGATGATACGATCAAAGTCTGGGATTTCCAGACTGGAAGCTGTTTGAGGACTTTTACGGGACATGCGGACTCAGTTTTATCAATTGCGATCTCTCCGGACCAGAAATGGATAGTCTCTGCAAGTTATGATAAGACGATCAAAGTCTGGGATTTCCAGACTGGAAGCTGTTTGAGGACTTGAATTGGCCATGCGGACTGAGTTAGATCTATTGCGATCTCTCCGGACCAGAAATGGATAGTCTCTGCAAGTTATGATAAGACGATCAAAGTCTGGGATTTCCAGACTGGAAGCTGTTTGAGGACTTTTACGGGACATGCGGACTGAGTTAGATCTATTGCGATCTCTCCGGACCAGAAATGGATAGTCTCTGCAAGTTATGATGATACGATCAAAGTCTGGGATTTCCAGACTGGAAGCTGTTTGAGGACTTTTACGGGACATGCGGACTCAGTTTTATCAATTGCGATCTCTCCGGACCAGAAATGGATAGTCTCTGCAAGTTATGATAATACGATCAAAGTCTGGGATTTCCAGACTGGAAGCTGTTTGAGGGCTTTTACGGGACATGCGGACTCAGTTTTATCAATTGCGATCTCTCCGGACCAGAAATGGATAGTCTCTGCAAGTTATGATAAGACGATCAAAGTCTGGGATTTCCAGACTGGAAGCTGTTTGAGGACTTTTACGGGACATGCGGACTCAGTTTTATCAATTGCGATCTCTCCGGACCAGAAATGGATAGTCTCTGCAAGTTATGATGATACGATCAAAGTCTGGGATTTCCAGACTGGAAGCTGTTTGAGGACTTTTACTGGCCATGCGGACTCAGTTTGATCTATTGCGATCTCTCCGGACCAGAAATGGATAGTCTCTGCAAGTTATGATAAGACGATCAAAGTCTGGGATTTCCAGACTGGAAGCTGTTTGAGGACTTGAATTGGCCATGCGGACTGAGTTAGATCTATTGCGATCTCTCCGGACCAGAAATGGATAGTCTCTGCTAGTGTGGATAAGACGATCAAAGTCTGGGATTTTCAGACTGGAAGCTGTTTGAGGACTTGAATTGGCCATGCGGACTGAGTTAGATCTATTGCGATCTCTCCGGACCAGAAATGGATAGTCTCTGCAAGTTATGATAAGACGATCAAAGTCTGGGATTTCCAGACTGGAAGCTGTTTGAGGACTTTTACGGGACATGCGGACTCAGTTTTATCAATTGCGATCTCTCCGGACCAGAAATGGATAGTCTCTGCAAGTTATGATAAGACGATCAAAGTCTGGGATTTCCAGACTGGAAGCTGTTTGAGGACTTGAATTGGCCATACGGACTGAGTTAGATCTATTGCGATCTCTCCGGACCAGAAATGGATAGTCTCTGCAAGTTATGATAAGACGATCAAAGTCTGGGATTTCCAGACTGGAAGCTGTTTGAGGACTTTTACGGGACATGCGGACTCAGTTTTATCAATTGCGATCTCTCCGGACCAGAAATGGATAGTCTCTGCAAGTTATGATAAGACGATCAAAGTCTGGGATTTCCAGACTGGAAGCTGTTTGAGGACTTGAATTGGCCATACGGACTGAGTTAGATCTATTGCGATCTCTCCGGACCAGAAATGGATAGTCTCTGCAAGTTATGATGATACGATCAAAGTCTGGGATTTCCAGACTGGAAGCTGTTTGAGGACTTTTACGGGACATGCGGACTCAGTTTTATCAATTGCGATCTCTCCGGACCAGAAATGGATAGTCTCTGCAAGTTATGATAAGACGATCAAAGTCTGGGATTTCCAGACTGGAAGCTGTTTGAGGACTTGAATTGGCCATGCGGACTGAGTTAGATCTATTGCGATCTCTCCGGACCAGAAATGGATAGTCTCTGCTAGTGTGGATAAGACGATCAAAGTCTGGGATTTCCAGACTGGAAGCTGTTTGAGGACTTTTACGGGACATGCGGACTGAGTTAGATCTATTGCGATCTCTCCGGACCAGAAATGGATAGTCTCTGCAAGTTATGATAAGACGATCAAAGTCTGGGATTTCCAGACTGGAAGCTGTTTGAGGACTTTTACGGGACATGCGGACTCAGTTTGATCTATTGCGATCTCTCCGGATCAGAAATGGATAGTCTCTGCTAGTGATGATAAGACGATCAAAGTCTGGGATTTCCAGACTGGAAGCTGTTTGAGGACTTGAATTGGCCATACGGACTGAGTTAGATCTATTGCGATCTCTCCGGACCAGAAATGGATAGTCTCTGCAAGTTATGATGATACGATCAAAGTCTGGGATTTCCAGACTGGAAGCTGTTTGAGGACTTTTACGGGACATGCGGACTCAGTTTTATCAATTGCGATCTCTCCGGACCAGAAATGGATAGTCTCTGCAAGTTATGATAAGACGATCAAAGTCTGGGATTTCCAGACTGGAAGCTGTTTGAGGACTTGAATTGGCCATGCGGACTGAGTTAGATCTATTGCGATCTCTCCGGACCAGAAATGGATAGTCTCTGCTAGTGTGGATAAGACGATCAAAGTCTGGGATTTCCAGACTGGAAGCTGTTTGAGGACTTTTACGGGACATGCGGACTGAGTTAGATCTATTGCGATCTCTCCGGACCAGAAATGGATAGTCTCTGCTAGTGTGGATAAGACGATCAAAGTCTGGGATTTCCAGACTGGAAGCTGTTTGAGGACTTGAATTGGCCATGCGGACTGAGTTAGATCTATTGCGATCTCTCCGGACCAGAAATGGATAGTCTCTGCAAGTTATGATAAGACGATCAAAGTCTGGGATTTCCAGACTGGAAGCTGTTTGAGGACTTGAATTGGCATTGCGGACTGAGTTAGATCTATTGCGATCTCTCCGGACCAGAAATGGATAGTCTCTGCAAGTTATGATAAGACGATCAAAGTCTGGGATTTCCAGACTGGAAGCTGTTTGAGGACTTTTACGGGACATGCGGACTCAGTTTTATCAATTGCGATCTCTCCGGACCAGAAATGGATAGTCTCTGCAAGTTATGATAAGACGATCAAAGTCTGGGATTTCCAGACTGGAAGCTGTTTGAGGACTTGAATTGGCATTGCGGACTGAGTTAGATCTATTGCGATCTCTCCGGACCAGAAATGGATAGTCTCTGCAAGTTATGATAAGACGATCAAAGTCTGGGATTTCCAGACTGGAAGCTGTTTGAGGACTTGAATTGGCCATGCGGACTGAGTTAGATCTATTGCGATCTCTCCGGACCAGAAATGGATAGTCTCTGCTAGTGTGGATAAGACGATCAAAGTCTGGGATTTCCAGACTGGAAGCTGTTTGAGGACTTGAATTGGCCATACGGACTGAGTTAGATCTATTGCGATCTCTCCGGACCAGAAATGGATAGTCTCTGCAAGTTATGATGATACGATCAAAGTCTGGGATTTCCAGACTGGAAGCTGTTTGAGGACTTTTACGGGACATGCGGACTCAGTTTTATCAATTGCGATCTCTCCGGACCAGAAATGGATAGTCTCTGCAAGTTATGATAAGACGATCAAAGTCTGGGATTTCCAGACTGGAAGCTGTTTGAGGACTTGAATTGGCCATGCGGACTGAGTTAGATCTATTGCGATCTCTCCGGACCAGAAATGGATAGTCTCTGCAAGTTATGATAAGACGATCAAAGTCTGGGATTTCCAGACTGGAAGCTGTTTGAGGACTTTTACGGGACATGCGGACTGAGTTAGATCTATTGCGATCTCTCCGGACCAGAAATGGATAGTCTCTGCAAGTTATGATGATACGATCAAAGTCTGGGATTTCCAGACTGGAAGCTGTTTGAGGACTTTTACGGGACATGCGGACTCAGTTTTATCAATTGCGATCTCTCCGGACCAGAAATGGATAGTCTCTGCAAGTTATGATAATACGATCAAAGTCTGGGATTTCCAGACTGGAAGCTGTTTGAGGGCTTTTACGGGACATGCGGACTCAGTTTTATCAATTGCGATCTCTCCGGACCAGAAATGGATAGTCTCTGCAAGTTATGATAATACGATCAAAGTCTGGGATTTCCAGACTGGAAGCTGTTTGAGGACTTTTACGGGACATGCGGACTCAGTTTTATCAATTGCGATCTCTCCGGACCAGAAATGGATAGTCTCTGCAAGTTATGATGATACGATCAAAGTCTGGGATTTCCAGACTGGAAGCTGTTTGAGGACTTTTACTGGCCATGCGGACTCAGTTTGATCTATTGCGATCTCTCCGGACCAGAAATGGATAGTCTCTGCAAGTTATGATAAGACGATCAAAGTCTGGGATTTCCAGACTGGAAGCTGTTTGAGGACTTGAATTGGCCATGCGGACTGAGTTAGATCTATTGCGATCTCTCCGGACCAGAAATGGATAGTCTCTGCTAGTGTGGATAAAACGATCAAAGTCTGGGATTTCCAGACTGGAAGCTGTTTGAGGACTTGAATTGGCCATGCGGACTCAGTTTTATCAATTGCGATCTCTCCGGACCAGAAATGGATAGTCTCTGCAAGTTATGATAAGACGATCAAAGTCTGGGATTTCCAGACTGGAAGCTGTTTGAGGACTTTTACGGGACATGCGGACTCAGATTTATCAATTGCGATCTCTCCGGACCAGAAATGGATAGTCTCTGCAAGTTCAGATGATACGATCAAAGTCTGGGATTTCCAGACTGGAAGCTGTTTGAGGACTTGAATTGGCCATGCGGACTCAGTTTTATCAATTGCGATCTCTCCGGACCAGAAATGGATAGTCTCTGCAAGTTATGATAAGACGATCAAAGTCTGGGATTTCCAGACTGGAAGCTGTTTGAGGACTTTTACGGGACATGCGGACTCAGTTTTATCAATTGCGATCTCTCCGGACCAGAAATGGATAGTCTCTGCAAGTTATGATAAGACGATCAAAGTCTGGGATTTCCAGACTGGAAGCTGTTTGAGGACTTGAATTGGCCATGCGGACTGAGTTAGATCTATTGCGATCTCTCCGGACCAGAAATGGATAGTCTCTGCAAGTTATGATAAGACGATCAAAGTCTGGGATTTCCAGACTGGAAGCTGTTTGAGGACTTGAATTGGCCATGCGGACTGAGTTAGATCTATTGCGATCTCTCCGGACCAGAAATGGATAGTCTCTGCAAGTTATGATAAGACGATCAAAGTCTGGGATTTCCAGACTGGAAGCTGTTTGAGGACTTTTACGGGACATGCGGACTCAGTTTGATCTATTGCGATCTCTCCGGATCAGAAATGGATAGTCTCTGCTAGTGATGATAAGACGATCAAAGTCTGGGATTTCCAGACTGGAAGCTGTTTGAGGACTTGAATTGGCCATGCGGACTGAGTTAGATCTATTGCGATCTCTCCGGACCAGAAATGGATAGTCTCTGCAAGTTATGATAAGACGATCAAAGTCTGGGATTTCCAGACTGGAAGCTGTTTGAGGACTTTTACGGGACATGCGGACTCAGTTTTATCAATTGCGATCTCTCCGGACCAGAAATGAATAGTCTCTGCAAGTTATGATAAGACGATCAAAGTCTGGGATTTCCAGACTGGAAGCTGTTTGAGGACTTTTACTGGCCATGCGGACTCAGTTTTATCAATTGCGATCTCTCCGGACCAGAAATGGATAGTCTCTGCAAGTTATGATAAGACGATCAAAGTCTGGGATTTCCAGACTGGAAGCTGTTTGAGGACTTTTACGGGACATGCGGACTCAGTTTTATCAATTGCGATCTCTCCGGACCAGAAATGGATAGTCTCTGCAAGTTCAGATGATACGATCAAAGTCTGGGATTTCCAGACTGGAAGCTGTTTGAGGACTTGAATTGGCCATGCGGACTCAGTTTTATCAATTGCGATCTCTCCGGACCAGAAATGGATAGTCTCTGCAAGTTATGATAAGACGATCAAAGTCTGGGATTTCCAGACTGGAAGCTGTTTGAGGACTTTTACGGGACATGCGGACTCAGTTTTATCAATTGCGATCTCTCCGGACCAGAAATGGATAGTCTCTGCAAGTTATGATAAGACGATCAAAGTCTGGGATTTCCAGACTGGAAGCTGTTTGAGGACTTGAATTGGCCATGCGGACTGAGTTAGATCTATTGCGATCTCTCCGGACCAGAAATGGATAGTCTCTGCAAGTTATGATAAGACGATCAAAGTCTGGGATTTCCAGACTGGAAGCTGTTTGAGGACTTTTACGGGACATGCGGACTCAGTTTTATCAATTGCGATCTCTCCGGACCAGAAATGGATAGTCTCTGCAAGTTATGATAAGACGATCAAAGTCTGGGATTTCCAGACTGGAAGCTGTTTGAGGACTTGAATTGGCAATGCGGACTCAGTTTGATCTATTGCGATCTCTCCGGACCAGAAATGGATAGTCTCTGCAAGTTATGATAAGACGATCAAAGTCTGGGATTTCCAGACTGGAAGCTGTTTGAGGACTTGAATTGGCCATGCGGACTGAGTTAGATCTATTGCGATCTCTCCGGACCAGAAATGGATAGTCTCTGCAAGTTATGATAAGACGATCAAAGTCTGGGATTTCCAGACTGGAAGCTGTTTGAGGACTTGAATTGGCCATGCGGACTGAGTTAGATCTATTGCGATCTCTCCGGACCAGAAATGGATAGTCTCTGCAAGTTATGATAAGACGATCAAAGTCTGGGATTTCCAGACTGGAAGCTGTTTGAGGACTTTTACTGGCCATGCGGACTGAGTTTTATCAATTGCGATCTCTCCGGACCAGAAATGGATAGTCTCTGCAAGTTATGATAAGACGATCAAAGTCTGGGATTTCCAGACTGGAAGCTGTTTGAGGACTTGAATTGGCCATGCGGACTGAGTTAGATCTATTGCGATCTCTCCGGACCAGAAATGGATCGTCTCTGCAAGTTATGATAAGACGATCAAAGTCTGGGATTTCCAGACTGGAAGCTGTTTGAGGACTTTTACGGGACATGCGGACTCAGTTTTATCAATTGCGATCTCTCCGGACCAGAAATGGATAGTCTCTGCAAGTTATGATAAGACGATCAAAGTCTGGGATTTCCAGACTGGAAGCTGTTTGAGGACTTGAATTGGCATTGCGGACTGAGTTAGATCTATTGCGATCTCTCCGGACCAGAAATGGATAGTCTCTGCAAGTTCAGATGATACGATCAAAGTCTGGGATTTCCAGACTGGAAGCTGTTTGAGGACTTGAATTGGCCATGCGGACTCAGTTTTATCAATTGCGATCTCTCCGGACCAGAAATGGATAGTCTCTGCAAGTTATGATAAGACGATCAAAGTCTGGGATTTCCAGACTGGAAGCTGTTTGAGGACTTTTACGGGACATGCGGACTCAGTTTTATCAATTGCGATCTCTCCGGACCAGAAATGGATAGTCTCTGCAAGTTATGATAAGACGATCAAAGTCTGGGATTTCCAGACTGGAAGCTGTTTGAGGACTTGAATTGGCCATGCGGACTGAGTTAGATCTATTGCGATCTCTCCGGACCAGAAATGGATAGTCTCTGCAAGTTATGATAAGACGATCAAAGTCTGGGATTTCCAGACTGGAAGCTGTTTGAGGACTTTTACGGGACATGCGGACTCAGTTTTATCAATTGCGATCTCTCCGGACCAGAAATGGATAGTCTCTGCAAGTTATGATAAGACGATCAAAGTCTGGGATTTCCAGACTGGAAGCTGTTTGAGGACTTGAATTGGCATTGCGGACTGAGTTAGATCTATTGCGATCTCTCCGGACCAGAAATGGATAGTCTCTGCAAGTTATGATAAGACGATCAAAGTCTGGGATTTCCAGACTGGAAGCTGTTTGAGGACTTGAATTGGCCATGCGGACTCAGTTTTATCAATTGCGATCTCTCCGGACCAGAAATGGATAGTCTCTGCAAGTTATGATAAGACGATCAAAGTCTGGGATTTCCAGACTGGAAGCTGTTTGAGGACTTTTACGGGACATGCGGACTCAGTTTTATCAATTGCGATCTCTCCGGACCAGAAATGGATAGTCTCTGCAAGTGCAGATGATACTATCAAAGTCTGGGATTTCCAGACTGGAAGCTGTTTGAGGACTTGAATTGGCCATGCGGACTCAGTTTTATCAATTGCGATCTCTCCGGACCAGAAATGGATAGTCTCTGCAAGTTATGATAAGACGATCAAAGTCTGGGATTTCCAGACTGGAAGCTGTTTGAGGACTTGAATTGGCCATGCGGACTGAGTTAGATCTATTGCGATCTCTCCGGACCAGAAATGGATAGTCTCTGCAAGTTATGATAAGACGATCAAAGTCTGGGATTTCCAGACTGGAAGCTGTTTGAGGACTTGAATTGGCCATGCGGACTGAGTTAGATCTATTGCGATCTCTCCGGACCAGAAATGGATAGTCTCTGCAAGTTATGATAAGACGATCAAAGTCTGGGATTTCCAGACTGGAAGCTGTTTGAGGACTTTTACTGGCCATGCGGACTGAGTTTTATCAATTGCGATCTCTCCGGACCAGAAATGGATAGTCTCTGCTAGTGATGATAAGACGATCAAAGTCTGGGATTTCCAGACTGGAAGCTGTTTGAGGACTTTTACGGGACATGCGGACTCAGTTTTATCAATTGCGATCTCTCCGGACCAGAAATGGATAGTCTCTGCAAGTTATGATAAGACGATCAAAGTCTGGGATTTCCAGACTGGAAGCTGTTTGAGGACTTTTACGGGACATGCGGACTCAGTTTTATCAATTGCGATCTCTCCGGACCAGAAATGGATAGTCTCTGCAAGTTATGATAAGACGATCAAAGTCTGGGATTTCCAGACTGGAAGCTGTTTGAGGACTTGAATTGGCCATGCGGACTGAGTTAGATCTATTGCGATCTCTCCGGACCAGAAATGGATAGTCTCTGCAAGTTATGATAAGACGATCAAAGTCTGGGATTTCCAGACTGGAAGCTGTTTGAGGACTTTTACTGGCCATGCGGACTCAGTTTGATCTATTGCGATCTCTCCGGACCAGAAATGGATAGTCTCTGCAAGTTATGATAAGACGATCAAAGTCTGGGATTTCCAGACTGGAAGCTGTTTGAGGACTTTTACGGGACATGCGGACTCAGTTTTATCAATTGCGATCTCTCCGGACCAGAAATGGATAGTCTCTGCAAGTTATGATAAGACGATCAAAGTCTGGGATTTCCAGACTGGAAGCTGTTTGAGGACTTGAATTGGCCATGCGGACTGAGTTAGATCTATTGCGATCTCTCCGGACCAGAAATGGATAGTCTCTGCAAGTTATGATAAGACGATCAAAGTCTGGGATTTCCAGACTGGAAGCTGTTTGAGGACTTTTACGGGACATGCGGACTCAGTTTTATCAATTGCGATCTCTCCGGACCAGAAATGGATAGTCTCTGCAAGTTATGATAAGACGATCAAAGTCTGGGATTTCCAGACTGGAAGCTGTTTGAGGACTTGAATTGGCATTGCGGACTGAGTTAGATCTATTGCGATCTCTCCGGACCAGAAATGGATAGTCTCTGCAAGTTCAGATGATACGATCAAAGTCTGGGATTTCCAGACTGGAAGCTGTTTGAGGACTTGAATTGGCCATGCGGACTCAGTTTTATCAATTGCGATCTCTCCGGACCAGAAATGGATAGTCTCTGCAAGTTATGATAAGACGATCAAAGTCTGGGATTTCCAGACTGGAAGCTGTTTGAGGACTTTTACGGGACATGCGGACTCAGTTTTATCAATTGCGATCTCTCCGGACCAGAAATGGATAGTCTCTGCAAGTTATGATAAGACGATCAAAGTCTGGGATTTCCAGACTGGAAGCTGTTTGAGGACTTGAATTGGCCATGCGGACTGAGTTAGATCTATTGCGATCTCTCCGGACCAGAAATGGATAGTCTCTGCAAGTTATGATAAGACGATCAAAGTCTGGGATTTCCAGACTGGAAGCTGTTTGAGGACTTTTACGGGACATGCGGACTCAGTTTTATCAATTGCGATCTCTCCGGACCAGAAATGGATAGTCTCTGCAAGTTATGATAAGACGATCAAAGTCTGGGATTTCCAGACTGGAAGCTGTTTGAGGACTTGAATTGGCATTGCGGACTGAGTTAGATCTATTGCGATCTCTCCGGACCAGAAATGGATAGTCTCTGCAAGTTCAGATGATACGATCAAAGTCTGGGATTTCCAGACTGGAAGCTGTTTGAGGACTTGAATTGGCCATGCGGACTCAGTTTTATCAATTGCGATCTCTCCGGACCAGAAATGGATAGTCTCTGCAAGTTATGATAAGACGATCAAAGTCTGGGATTTCCAGACTGGAAGCTGTTTGAGGACTTTTACGGGACATGCGGACTCAGTTTTATCAATTGCGATCTCTCCGGACCAGAAATGGATAGTCTCTGCAAGTTATGATAAGACGATCAAAGTCTGGGATTTCCAGACTGGAAGCTGTTTGAGGACTTGAATTGGCATTGCGGACTGAGTTAGATCTATTGCGATCTCTCCGGACCAGAAATGGATAGTCTCTGCAAGTTATGATAAGACGATCAAAGTCTGGGATTTCCAGACTGGAAGCTGTTTGAGGACTTGAATTGGCATTGCGGACTGAGTTAGATCTATTGCGATCTCTCCGGACCAGAAATGGATAGTCTCTGCAAGTTATGATAAGACGATCAAAGTCTGGGATTTCCAGACTGGAAGCTGTTTGAGGACTTGAATTGGCATTGCGGACTGAGTTAGATCTATTGCGATCTCTCCGGATCAGAAATGGATAGTCTCTGCAAGTTCAGATGATACGATCAAAGTCTGGGATTTCCAGACTGGAAGCTGTTTGAGGACTTGAATTGGCCATGCGGACTCAGTTTTATCAATTGCGATCTCTCCGGACCAGAAATGGATAGTCTCTGCAAGTTATGATAAGACGATCAAAGTCTGGGATTTCCAGACTGGAAGCTGTTTGAGGACTTTTACGGGACATGCGGACTCAGTTTTATCAATTGCGATCTCTCCGGACCAGAAATGGATAGTCTCTGCAAGTTATGATAAGACGATCAAAGTCTGGGATTTCCAGACTGGAAGCTGTTTGAGGACTTGAATTGGCCATGCGGACTGAGTTAGATCTATTGCGATCTCTCCGGACCAGAAATGGATAGTCTCTGCAAGTTATGATAAGACGATCAAAGTCTGGGATTTCCAGACTGGAAGCTGTTTGAGGACTTTTACGGGACATGCGGACTCAGTTTTATCAATTGCGATCTCTCCGGACCAGAAATGGATAGTCTCTGCAAGTTATGATAAGACGATCAAAGTCTGGGATTTCCAGACTGGAAGCTGTTTGAGGACTTGAATTGGCATTGCGGACTGAGTTAGATCTATTGCGATCTCTCCGGACCAGAAATGGATAGTCTCTGCAAGTTATGATAAGACGATCAAAGTCTGGGATTTCCAGACTGGAAGCTGTTTGAGGACTTTTACGGGACATGCGGACTCAGTTTTATCAATTGCGATCTCTCCGGACCAGAAATGGATAGTCTCTGCAAGTTATGATAAGACGATCAAAGTCTGGGATTTCCAGACTGGAAGCTGTTTGAGGACTTGAATTGGCCATGCGGACTGAGTTAGATCTATTGCGATCTCTCCGGACCAGAAATGGATAGTCTCTGCAAGTTATGATAAGACGATCAAAGTCTGGGATTTCCAGACTGGAAGCTGTTTGAGGACTTTTACTGGCCATGCGGACTGAGTTTTATCAATTGCGATCTCTCCGGACCAGAAATGGATAGTCTCTGCAAGTTATGATAAGACGATCAAAGTCTGGGATTTCCAGACTGGAAGCTGTTTGAGGACTTTTACGGGACATGCGGACTCAGTTTACTCTATTGCGATCTCTCCGGACCAGAAATGGATAGTCTCTGCAAGTTATGATAAGACGATCAAAGTCTGGGATTTCCAGACTGGAAGCTGTTTGAGGACTTGAATTGGCATTGCGGACTGAGTTAGATCTATTGCGATCTCTCCGGACCAGAAATGGATAGTCTCTGCAAGTTATGATAAGACGATCAAAGTCTGGGATTTCCAGACTGGAAGCTGTTTGAGGACTTGAATTGGCATTGCGGACTGAGTTAGATCTATTGCGATCTCTCCGGACCAGAAATGGATAGTCTCTGCAAGTTATGATAAGACGATCAAAGTCTGGGATTTCCAGACTGGAAGCTGTTTGAGGACTTGAATTGGCATTGCGGACTGAGTTAGATCTATTGCGATCTCTCCGGACCAGAAATGGATAGTCTCTGCAAGTTCAGATGATACGATCAAAGTCTGGGATTTCCAGACTGGAAGCTGTTTGAGGACTTGAATTGGCCATGCGGACTCAGTTTTATCAATTGCGATCTCTCCGGACCAGAAATGGATAGTCTCTGCAAGTTATGATAAGACGATCAAAGTCTGGGATTTCCAGACTGGAAGCTGTTTGAGGACTTGAATTGGCATTGCGGACTGAGTTAGATCTATTGCGATCTCTCCGGACCAGAAATGGATAGTCTCTGCAAGTTATGATAAGACGATCAAAGTCTGGGATTTCCAGACTGGAAGCTGTTTGAGGACTTTTACGGGACATGCGGACTCAGTTTTATCAATTGCGATCTCTCCGGACCAGAAATGGATAGTCTCTGCAAGTTATGATAAGACGATCAAAGTCTGGGATTTCCAGACTGGAAGCTGTTTGAGGACTTGAATTGGCCATGCGGACTGAGTTAGATCTATTGCGATCTCTCCGGACCAGAAATGGATAGTCTCTGCAAGTTATGATAAGACGATCAAAGTCTGGGATTTCCAGACTGGAAGCTGTTTGAGGACTTTTACTGGCCATGCGGACTGAGTTTTATCAATTGCGATCTCTCCGGACCAGAAATGGATAGTCTCTGCAAGTTATGATAAGACGATCAAAGTCTGGGATTTCCAGACTGGAAGCTGTTTGAGGACTTTTACGGGACATGCGGACTCAGTTTACTCTATTGCGATCTCTCCGGACCAGAAATGGATAGTCTCTGCAAGTTATGATAAGACGATCAAAGTCTGGGATTTCCAGACTGGAAGCTGTTTGAGGACTTTTACGGGACATGCGGACTCAGTTTTATCAATTGCGATCTCTCCGGACCAGAAATGGATAGTCTCTGCAAGTTATGATAAGACGATCAAAGTCTGGGATTTCCAGACTGGAAGCTGTTTGAGGACTTGAATTGGCATTGCGGACTGAGTTAGATCTATTGCGATCTCTCCGGACCAGAAATGGATAGTCTCTGCAAGTTATGATAAGACGATCAAAGTCTGGGATTTCCAGACTGGAAGCTGTTTGAGGACTTTTACGGGACATGCGGACTCAGTTTTATCAATTGCGATCTCTCCGGACCAGAAATGGATAGTCTCTGCAAGTTATGATAAGACGATCAAAGTCTGGGATTTCCAGACTGGAAGCTGTTTGAGGACTTGAATTGGCCATGCGGACTGAGTTAGATCTATTGCGATCTCTCCGGACCAGAAATGGATAGTCTCTGCAAGTTATGATAAGACGATCAAAGTCTGGGATTTCCAGACTGGAAGCTGTTTGAGGACTTTTACTGGCCATGCGGACTCAGTTTGATCTATTGCGATCTCTCCGGACCAGAAATGGATAGTCTCTGCAAGTTATGATAAGACGATCAAAGTCTGGGATTTCCAGACTGGAAGCTGTTTGAGGACTTTTACGGGACATGCGGACTCAGTTTACTCTATTGCGATCTCTCCGGACCAGAAATGGATAGTCTCTGCAAGTTATGATAAGACGATCAAAGTCTGGGATTTCCAGACTGGAAGCTGTTTGAGGACTTGAATTGGCATTGCGGACTGAGTTAGATCTATTGCGATCTCTCCGGACCAGAAATGGATAGTCTCTGCAAGTTATGATAAGACGATCAAAGTCTGGGATTTCCAGACTGGAAGCTGTTTGAGGACTTGAATTGGCATTGCGGACTGAGTTAGATCTATTGCGATCTCTCCGGACCAGAAATGGATAGTCTCTGCAAGTTATGATAAGACGATCAAAGTCTGGGATTTCCAGACTGGAAGCTGTTTGAGGACTTGAATTGGCATTGCGGACTGAGTTAGATCTATTGCGATCTCTCCGGACCAGAAATGGATAGTCTCTGCAAGTTATGATAAGACGATCAAAGTCTGGGATTTCCAGACTGGAAGCTGTTTGAGGACTTGAATTGGCCATGCGGACTCAGTTTTATCAATTGCGATCTCTCCGGACCAGAAATGGATAGTCTCTGCAAGTTATGATAAGACGATCAAAGTCTGGGATTTCCAGACTGGAAGCTGTTTGAGGACTTTTACGGGACATGCGGACTCAGTTTTATCAATTGCGATCTCTCCGGACCAGAAATGGATAGTCTCTGCAAGTTATGATAAGACGATCAAAGTCTGGGATTTCCAGACTGGAAGCTGTTTGAGGACTTGAATTGGCCATGCGGACTGAGTTAGATCTATTGCGATCTCTCCGGACCAGAAATGGATAGTCTCTGCAAGTTATGATAAGACGATCAAAGTCTGGGATTTCCAGACTGGAAGCTGTTTGAGGACTTGAATTGGCCATGCGGACTGAGTTAGATCTATTGCGATCTCTCCGGACCAGAAATGGATAGTCTCTGCAATTTATGATAAGACGATCAAAGTCTGGGATTTCCAGACTGGAAGCTGTTTGAGGACTTTTACGGGACATGCGGACTCAGTTTGATCTATTGTGATCTCTCCGGATCAGAAATGGATAGTCTCTGCTAGTGATGATAAGACGATCAAAGTCTGGGATTTCCAGACTGGAAGCTGTTTGAGGACTTGAATTGGCCATGCGGACTGAGTTAGATCTATTGCGATCTCTCCGGACCAGAAATGGATAGTCTCTGCAAGTTATGATAAGACGATCAAAGTCTGGGATTTCCAGACTGGAAGCTGTTTGAGGACTTTTACGGGACATGCGGACTCAGTTTTATCAATTGCGATCTCTCCGGACCAGAAATGGATAGTCTCTGCAAGTTATGATAAGACGATCAAAGTCTGGGATTTCCAGACTGGAAGCTGTTTGAGGACTTTTACTGGCCATGCGGACTCAGTTTTATCAATTGCGATCTCTCCGGACCAGAAATGGATAGTCTCTGCAAGTTATGATAAGACGATCAAAGTCTGGGATTTCCAGACTGGAAGCTGTTTGAGGACTTTTACGGGACATGCGGACTCAGTTTTATCAATTGCGATCTCTCCGGACCAGAAATGGATAGTCTCTGCAAGTTATGATAAGACGATCAAAGTCTGGGATTTCCAGACTGGAAGCTGTTTGAGGACTTGAATTGGCCATGCGGACTCAGTTTTATCAATTGCGATCTCTCCGGACCAGAAATGGATAGTCTCTGCAAGTTATGATAAGACGATCAAAGTCTGGGATTTCCAGACTGGAAGCTGTTTGAGGACTTTTACGGGACATGCGGACTCAGTTTTATCAATTGCGATCTCTCCGGACCAGAAATGGATAGTCTCTGCAAGTTATGATAAGACGATCAAAGTCTGGGATTTCCAGACTGGAAGCTGTTTGAGGACTTTACTGGCCATGCGGACTCAGTTTTATCAATTGCGATCTCTCCGGACCAGAAATGGATAGTCTCTGCAAGTTATGATAAGACGATCAAAGTCTGGGATTTCCAGACTGGAAGCTGTTTGAGGACTTGTACTGGCCATGCGGACTGAGTTAGATCTATTGCGATCTCTCCGGACCAGAAATGGATAGTCTCTGCTAGTGCATGATAAGACGATCAAAGTCTGGGATTTCCAGACTGGAAGCTGTTTGAGGACTTTTACGGGACATGCGGACTGAGTTAGATCTATTGCGATCTCTCCGGACCAGAAATGGATAGTCTCTGCAAGTTATGATGATACGATCAAAGTCTGGGATTTCCAGACTGGAAGCTGTTTGAGGACTTGAATTGGCCATGCGGACTGAGTTAGATCTATTGCGATCTCTCCGGACCAGAAATGGATAGTCTCTGCAAGTTATGATAAGACGATCAAAGTCTGGGATTTCCAGACTGGAAGCTGTTTGAGGACTTTTACGGGACATGCGGACTCAGTTTTATCAATTGCGATCTCTCCGGACCAGAAATGGATAGTCTCTGCAAGTTATGATAAGACGATCAAAGTCTGGGATTTCCAGACTGGAAGCTGTTTGAGGACTTGTACTGGCCATGCGGACTCAGTTTGATCTATTGCGATCTCTCCGGACCAGAAATGGATAGTCTCTGCAAGTTATGATAAGACGATCAAAGTCTGGGATTTCCAGACTGGAAGCTGTTTGAGGACTTGAACTGGCCATGCGGACTCAGTTAGATCTATTGCGATCTCTCCGGACCAGAAATGGATAGTCTCTGCAAGTTATGATAAGACGATCAAAGTCTGGGATTTCCAGACTGGAAGCTGTTTGAGGACTTGAATTGGCCATGCGGACTCAGTTTTATCAATTGCGATCTCTCCGGACCAGAAATGGATAGTCTCTGCAAGTTATGATAAGACGATCAAAGTCTGGGATTTCCAGACTGGAAGCTGTTTGAGGACTTTTACGGGACATGCGGACTCAGTTTTATCAATTGCGATCTCTCCGGACCAGAAATGGATAGTCTCTGCAAGTGCAGATGATACTATCAAAGTCTGGGATTTCCAGACTGGAAGCTGTTTGAGGACTTGAATTGGCCATGCGGACTCAGTTTTATCAATTGCGATCTCTCCGGACCAGAAATGGATAGTCTCTGCTAGTGTGGATAAGACGATCAAAGTCTGGGATTTCCAGACTGGAAGCTGTTTGAGGACTTGAATTGGCCATGCGGACTCAGTTTTATCAATTGCGATCTCTCCGGACCAGAAATGGATAGTCTCTGCAAGTTATGATAAGACGATCAAAGTCTGGGATTTCCAGACTGGAAGCTGTTTGAGGACTTTTACGGGCCATGCGGACTCAGTTTTATCAATTGCGATCTCTCCGGACCAGAAATGGATAGTCTCTGCAAGTGCAGATGATACTATCAAAGTCTGGGATTTCCAGACTGGAAGCTGTTTGAGGACTTGAATTGGCCATGCGGACTCAGTTTTATCAATTGCGATCTCTCCGGACCAGAAATGGATAGTCTCTGCAAGTTATGATAAGACGATCAAAGTCTGGGATTTCCAGACTGGAAGCTGTTTGAGGACTTGAATTGGCCATGCGGACTGAGTTAGATCTATTGCGATCTCTCCGGACCAGAAATGGATAGTCTCTGCAAGTTATGATAAGACGATCAAAGTCTGGGATTTCCAGACTGGAAGCTGTTTGAGGACTTGAATTGGCCATGCGGACTGAGTTAGATCTATTGCGATCTCTCCGGACCAGAAATGGATAGTCTCTGCAAGTTATGATAAGACGATCAAAGTCTGGGATTTCCAGACTGGAAGCTGTTTGAGGACTTTTACGGGACATGCGGACTGAGTTAGATCTATTGCGATCTCTCCGGACCAGAAATGGATAGTCTCTGCAAGTTATGATGATACGATCAAAGTCTGGGATTTCCAGACTGGAAGCTGTTTGAGGACTTTTACGGGACATGCGGACTCAGTTTTATCAATTGCGATCTCTCCGGACCAGAAATGGATAGTCTCTGCAAGTTATGATGATACGATCAAAGTCTGGGATTTCCAGACTGGAAGCTGTTTGAGGACTTTTACGGGACATGCGGACTCAGTTTTATCAATTGCGATCTCTCCGGACCAGAAATGGATAGTCTCTGCAAGTTATGATAAGACGATCAAAGTCTGGGATTTCCAGACTGGAAGCTGTTTGAGGACTTGAATTGGCCATGCGGACTCAGTTTGATCTATTGCGATCTCTCCGGACCAGAAATGGATAGTCTCTGCAAGTTATGATAAGACGATCAAAGTCTGGGATTTCCAGACTGGAAGCTGTTTGAGGACTTTTACTGGCCATGCGGACTCAGTTTGATCTATTGCGATCTCTCCGGACCAGAAATGGATAGTCTCTGCAAGTTATGATAAGACGATCAAAGTCTGGGATTTCCAGACTGGAAGCTGTTTGAGGACTTTTACGGGACATGCGGACTCAGTTTTATCAATTGCGATCTCTCCGGACCAGAAATGGATAGTCTCTGCAAGTTATGATAAGACGATCAAAGTCTGGGATTTCCAGACTGGAAGCTGTTTGAGGACTTGAATTGGCATTGCGGACTGAGTTAGATCTATTGCGATCTCTCCGGACCAGAAATGGATAGTCTCTGCAAGTTATGATAAGACGATCAAAGTCTGGGATTTCCAGACTGGAAGCTGTTTGAGGACTTTTACGGGACATGCGGACTCAGTTTTATCAATTGCGATCTCTCCGGACCAGAAATGGATAGTCTCTGCAAGTTATGATAAGACGATCAAAGTCTGGGATTTCCAGACTGGAAGCTGTTTGAGGACTTGAATTGGCATTGCGGACTGAGTTAGATCTATTGCGATCTCTCCGGACCAGAAATGGATAGTCTCTGCAAGTTATGATAAGACGATCAAAGTCTGGGATTTCCAGACTGGAAGCTGTTTGAGGACTTTTACTGGCCATGCGGACTGAGTTTTATCAATTGCGATCTCTCCGGACCAGAAATGGATAGTCTCTGCAAGTTATGATAAGACGATCAAAGTCTGGGATTTCCAGACTGGAAGCTGTTTGAGGACTTTTACGGGACATGCGGACTCAGTTTACTCTATTGCGATCTCTCCGGACCAGAAATGGATAGTCTCTGCAAGTTATGATAAGACGATCAAAGTCTGGGATTTCCAGACTGGAAGCTGTTTGAGGACTTGAATTGGCATTGCGGACTCAGTTAGATCTATTGCGATCTCTCCGGACCAGAAATGGATAGTCTCTGCAAGTTATGATAAGACGATCAAAGTCTGGGATTTCCAGACTGGAAGCTGTTTGAGGACTTGAATTGGCATTGCGGACTGAGTTAGATCTATTGCGATCTCTCCGGACCAGAAATGGATAGTCTCTGCAAGTTATGATAAGACGATCAAAGTCTGGGATTTCCAGACTGGAAGCTGTTTGAGGACTTGAATTGGCCATGCGGACTGAGTTTTATCAATTGCGATCTCTCCGGACCAGAAATGGATAGTCTCTGCAAGTTATGATAAGACGATCAAAGTCTGGGATTTCCAGACTGGAAGCTGTTTGAGGACTTTTACGGGACATGCGGACTCAGTTTACTCTATTGCGATCTCTCCGGACCAGAAATGGATAGTCTCTGCAAGTTATGATAAGACGATCAAAGTCTGGGATTTCCAGACTGGAAGCTGTTTGAGGACTTTTACGGGACATGCGGACTCAGTTTTATCAATTGCGATCTCTCCGGACCAGAAATGGATAGTCTCTGCAAGTTATGATAAGACGATCAAAGTCTGGGATTTCCAGACTGGAAGCTGTTTGAGGACTTGAATTGGCCATGCGGACTGAGTTAGATCTATTGCGATCTCTCCGGACCAGAAATGGATAGTCTCTGCAAGTTATGATAAGACGATCAAAGTCTGGGATTTCCAGACTGGAAGCTGTTTGAGGACTTGAATTGGCCATGCGGACTGAGTTAGATCTATTGCGATCTCTCCGGACCAGAAATGGATAGTCTCTGCTAGTGTGGATAAGACGATCAAAGTCTGGGATTTCCAGACTGGAAGCTGTTTGAGGACTTGAACTGGCCATGCGGACTGAGTTAGATCTATTGCGATCTCTCCGGACCAGAAATGGATAGTCTCTGCAAGTTATGATAAGACGATCAAAGTCTGGGATTTCCAGACTGGAAGCTGTTTGAGGACTTGAACTGGCCATGCGGACTCAGTTTTATCTATTGCGATCTCTCCGGACCAGAAATGGATAGTCTCTGCAAGTTATGATAAGACGATCAAAGTCTGGGATTTCCAGACTGGAAGCTGTTTGAGGACTTGTACTGGACATGCGGACTCAGTTAGATCTATTGCGATCTCTCCGGACCAGAAATGGATAGTCTCTGCAAGTGATGATAAGACGATCAAAGTCTGAAATTTCTGAGCTTATTTTGGTTATCTATAGTTTTCATTTTTTTTCTTTTTTTTCTTGCTTTTTTCCAATTTTTTCTCAAAATTTATGTTTTTATCGCAGGAATATTTTTTTTATCATTCTTAATTTTAATTTTAATTTTTAGATATTTTTTTTAATCTTTTTTGTCTGTTTTTTATTAGTCTCACAGAATTATTTTTTCTTCTTTTTAGAAAACAAAATCTTTAAAAAACACTTTTACTTATAATTTATTTTAATATATTTTAAACTACTTTCTAAATTTTTTAACTTTTTTTATTCTTTTATTCTTTTAATAACTTTTTATTATTTTTCTATTTTATTTTTATATAGAATGCTTTTAAATAAGAATTAAAACTTTTTCTATATTTTTAATTTAGCTTATTTTTTTTAATTCACTTTGTATTTATAAATTTTAATTTTTCTTTTAAAAGAATATTAATAATTATTTTTATAATTATTTGATCCTTAACATTTCTTATTATATCGTGTTCAAAAGTAAATTCATAATGATTAAGTTTTCCTACACTTATTAAACTTTAGCATATTCAAAGTTAATGATATGTCTTACAAGATATATTCTAATATTTTACAAGATTATTTTTTTTTAATCTTTATAAATACATCTAAGTTTTTTTTATTTCGATCTATAATGATCATCTTTATCCAATTTATATTTGTATTATTCATCGTTTAATATTTATTTAATATTTAGAGACTTAAAAAGAACCTTTAGCCATGCGAATTAGCTATTATTTAAATAATAGATTTGTTTAAAATTTACTTTTAAAGGGCATATTCAAATCAATATCTTCTTTTTTCTTTATTTTTTGCCTTTTAATATTTTTTCTTGATATTGCCAATCTAACTTATCTTTAAAACTTTATTCAAGTTTATCTAAAATCCGTAGAAAATATTTAATTTAAGGCAAAGGTATATTTGTCTATTCCTTTAGATAATGAAACTAAAGGAATGCAAAAGGTTGTAATTTAAGCAAGTGATTATCTAATTTTTGAATTATTATAGTCTTTGTGATATTTAAATTTCCATTGTTTAGAAATCTTCTCTGTATTAAGAGTGACTAAGTTATTAGCATTGAAAACCTAGAAATTTATATATTTACATTACATTTTACTAATATATTTTTATTGCGATTTCTCTTTTTATATCTATAGACTCTGTTAAATTTTATAATAACTAATTCAAGTTTTATGTATAAAAAAGTCTTATGATTTTACTTCCTAAACCTAGTTTTTTATTTAGAAGATTTAATTTTTAGCTTTTACATCTTTTTGTTATTTCTCTAACTAATTTAAATTTGATTATTCATTTATAAGTATTAATTTCCTAACTATCTTAAAAATTATTGAATCAAATTTTAAATCGCTTTTCCTATTTTTTTAGGAGTTAAATTAAGAAACTATTTATGGTTTTTTTGTTGTTTCACCTCAAAAAATGGATTTTTTCTATAAAGACAAATATAATTACATATGGATGTGTTTATAGATCTACATAGAACATACTTTCATTTAATACTACTATATTTACACATGCTAGGTATCTAATATCACTTTTTATTATAATACAGTTTAAGAAACCTTCATTAATACAACATTTTAATGCTAATGTAGTAGTAGCCATTATATCTCTAACTGATCAATGGTTACACAGAGTCTTAATATTGTTCTTAAACTACAACACGTAAAAGCGATTTTTACTTTGATAAAAGTCTTCTGCTGTTTCTTGAGTATTGCTCTTCTCATCTTCTTATCCTATAACCTTTTTTCTATCTCCTTTATCAATCCATTATAACCAAGATTTCTTCATCTAATAGAAATTTTTATCTTTTTATTATAGTTTCATCAATTACAAGACGCTAAAATTAAGTATCTAGCATAAAGTAAAAATTCCCTAAAATATCTTAATTAAAAGGACTAATTTCCAAAAGCTTAGCTATCTATTGCTTAGCATAAAACTAATTATCTATTTTATTCTTTTAATGCTTCTTTATTTCTTTCTAGTGTTCTCTATCTCCTAAAAATACTCTTCTTGAGTGAAGTATTACTGTAATTAAAATACTCATCCTTCGTTTAATTTTGTTGGTGTCCTATTATATACTTTATTTAGTATCTGATTTAGTTTTAGTTAAATATGAATAGGAATATAAGAGCTTAAAGTCGTTATCTTAAGAGAATTATACTATCTAGTTAAATCCTTAATCCTAAATAACTTTAAGAAGATAAAGTATCTCACTACTAGAAAAAGGCTTTAGTAGCTAAATGGTTAGAGTGAAAGTAGAAAAGATTATCTGGCAAGAAACTAAAGAATCGCTTGAAAATTTTTAACCTTTGCACTTATAAGAAACAGGAGACTATTAATGGCAAGCCTCGAGTTAACTCCTTTGATTTTAAATTATTTAGCATCCACAAATTAATTAAAGGAAAACTATGATAAAATTGCAAGTTAATTGACAGGAAATATCTGAAAGCATTGAAATGGTTTGTGGCAATAACTGGAAATAAAAATTTAAATACCAGAAACTTCAAAAGTCAAAACTCAGATCTATCGAACCTAAAAGAAATTATGATCAGAGGGAGTTAAATAAACAAGCTTGGAAAGATAAAAGAAGAAACAGTGTTAGGTATCTATTTAGTTAAATTAATAAATATATTCCTTTAAACTCCTATAATAAGCTCTATTTATAACCTTTTAATTAACTCAATAGATTATCATATGCTTCTATATCTCTCTTTTAGTAACTAATAATAGCATTATATTAAATTAAGAAGCAAAGAACTAATTTCTCACTTTAATAATATAATAGTTAAACGTAATTAAGAAACATAAATAATGAGACTAAGATTAATAAAAGAGATATAATAAAAAATTTGAACTAAAGCTTAATAATAAATAGTAGAAGGCTATTTAATTAAAGAAATTAAGTAATGTTTAAATAATACTATAGTTATTACTAATTAAATAACGCTCTAATTGTATTAGCCAAGCTTACTTATTTCACTTTAAATAAAAATAAAAGATACAGTTGAAAAAATAGAAAACTTAGAGATCAACGTATGATTCTTATTTACTCTTAGCTCTTCACTGAGAAATGGGCTTAATTTCACTCAACTTAGAACTAATTATTAAGTTTAAGATATTAAAGAGATAAAAAATCAGAGTTAACAAATCAGAGTGATAAGGATAAATAATAAGCATAAAAAACTACTAAACCCTAAATAAACAATTTATTCTTCCAGACTTTTTTAAAAAATACTGGAAAGTATTGAAACTAAAAGAGAAATAGAATCGATTGAGAGGATAATGTATAAACTTTGACGGAACATCAAATGCATAAAATACTCAGAAAAAAAGCAGACTAAGCAGTTAGGGATAAATAAAGATAGCTCTTTTATCAGTACGTATTATTATTCGAGCGAAAGGGAAAAACTAAAGAAATTCTTTAGGATTCGTTCAATAAAATTTTAAAATGCTATAGAAAATTTAAGAAAAATAAAAGATTAGTTGCAAAACATTAAAATAGTGTTTCATTTAACTGGAAAAATATAAAAAAAGTGATTTATGAATAAAGCAAGAAAAATATGGGCAAAAATTCAAATAAAGCGCAGATTCATATGAGACTAAATTAGATAATTAATAAAATGATTTCAAAAAGAATTTTGTATTTTGCATTTATAAGGAAAAAATGCAGAACGTATAAAAAAAAACATTATAGAATCAAAGTAAATTTCGTAATAAATCTATGAAAACACCAAAAATTAACTTTTATCCTTCCAAAAAAGAAGATCTTAAAGAAACTGGTTTTTGTGTGAAATTCTTAAATAATATTTGCCAATAGACTAAAAAAGCATAATGAAATTAATAATAGTGGGAAAATTTACAATTTTCAAGTAAATAAATATAAATAGATGATTCATAAGTAAATAGTAGCCAGTTTTCTTTAGTAATTAAAAGTCTAATTTAGAGATTTAAATTAAACTTAAAGAAGGATTATAAAAATAAAATATTCTTTTAGTAATCTCATTATTAAAGCCACTATTTTAATTAGAATCTTTAATAATCTTAATTGTCTAGTTATCTTTAACAGCATTTCAAATAAATATTCACTTATTATTATTTAGATTCTAGTAAGTCATATTGCTATTATTATATTCATTAATACCTAATAATAATTCCCTTAGTTGAATTAATAATACTGCTTAATTTAAGCAAGAATATTTGTAAAGGAGAGCTTTAATCTTAAAATAAAAGAAAATTGTCTTTAAATTTTAAATGCAAATGAAATTGACAGAAGCTAGAGATACGAAGCCTTAACCAAGAAGTTACTATATCTAAAAAGAAAAAACTAATAATGCATAAAGTCTCCTATTATTATGGCTATTTAGATTGATAGCTAATAATCTTAAAATTCTTTATTTATAAATGTATGCTCTTTTATTAATCATGATTGCAAGTGAATAATCTATCCTACAAAAGTCTTTAGTAGAAGAAAAAATAAGTATTATATAATTTATGAAGTTGGTAAAAGATGCAAAAATAATGACTTATAGAAACTTTCAAAAAGCTATTATATTAGAGGCATATTTAGCAAAAAAAAATAGGAATCTATGTAATAATAGAGAAAATTCTAACTAATATAAGATATTATATTTGTATAGTAACGATTCTTCATTTCCCTTTTACAATAAATTATTTAAGCAAATACACTTTAAACATTTACTCTCTTATTTGTTTTATATTAACTACATTTTAGTTCAAGAGTTTTAGATAAATTTGGGAAAACATTATAAAAAAGACAAAAATATATGAAATAAAAATTTAGCAGTATAGATAGTAACCATTAGAGATAGATTAATATTAAAATTAAAATTCTACAGTTTAATTAAGATATTTTTATACTATTTTATCTATAAATCTAAACAAATAAGTGTATTAGCATAATTAATGAAGGCTCTTATATATAATTCTATCAACAAGTAGTCTTTTAATTAGGTTTAATTTTTTCTACCTTGGTAAAATAATAATTGTTTCCCTTTTCTGTCTAAAAATGATAATAATTCTCTTTATTGGTTTAGGTTTTTCATCTTTTGATTTTAAGTTCGACAGTTGTTAAGAAATATAGACTCTTCTGTACTTTAAGAATCATTTTAGAAAATTATTTTTCTGTTCTATCTTTAATATCAGTAAGTTAAAAACTTAATGTCTTAAATTTGAATTGCTTATTGCTTTAGAGAAGAGAGAATTAGTTCTAATTCAATTAATATTTAACATTCTTGTAATATTTATAGCTTAGACTATAAGAGTTACATTATGTCTCATTAACTAAACAGATAAACTTTTAATTTTATTAATAAATGTTTTATAGTTGTGATTATAGATTCTCTATGCAAGTTAAGTCTAAGCTAAGATTCAATTAATTGCTTTTTGTAGAACTAAATAGATTTTAAGAATGTTCTAAGATTATAATGATTTTACTTTTTTAAATAAAATTTAGGAGAATAGGTTTTACGTTCTATTGGTTTACTAAAGCATTCTATTGTTTCTCTATATCTTAGAAAGTTTTAAGATTTCTCCTTTACAAGTTTAGCCTAAAAATTTTCTTTCCAAGGACATGATTGACTGATTATGTAATTTATCTTATATTTATTCCCTAAGATTGAACCATCAATGCTAGTAAGACTTAAGTAAATGTCTTATGATTACAAATTAAAGCTCTTAATATTGTTCTTGATACCCTAGAGAAATTCCTTTATTACTATAATCTTATAGATTTTAATAATTTACTTAAAAGCTAGATTTAAACATGTTTTATGGTTCTTTAAGGTTCTATATTTTGATTATAAAATTGAATTTAAAATTAAAGAGTGAAATTTAAAGAATAAAGGGAGGTTGAATCGTTAATGAATAGCTACAACAAATAATTATGATTAAAAACGTAAGAGAAAACTCAAGCTAAAGAAAGAGAAGTAAAAATGGACTAAAGATGACTTAATTGGGGTATCTAAAGATTAAGAACTTTATCATGCGTAATATATTTGAAATTTTGGCTAACGAATTAACTAGATTTTCTTAAATTTGCTATTTTTTTATTGATGTGGAATCTTAAGCTAGCCTTATACTACATAGCAAGGGTATTTTGACGCAATATTTATCTCTCAAAATCTCTTTTTTATGACTCACTCACCCTTGAAAAGCGTATGCTACTATATATGGTTAAGCAACTATTAAGGTTTTAATTTTCTTCTAATGTTTGGTATTCTAAAACTGACTAAAGAAGAAAAAGAGAAGAAGATTCTTTAATAGTCTCGAAGCTCAAGGCGATAAATTTAAGTTGAAATTCGCTTTTTTAGTTCTGTTATTTAGTTAATAAAAATTGTTTCTATTAAAGAATTTACTGATCAATAGATTCTTCGACTCAATTATTTATTCTTCCTAGGTTATTGACTGAAGTTCTAGAAATTTCCATTAAGTTTAACGTATTCTTATCTTGCTAGCTTTGAATAGCTTAGCAATCTTAGTTTTCATTTCTATATTTATTAGCCCTGAGCTATTCATTTTAAGTAAGCACGCTTACATTCTTATTGAGCTTAGTCTTTATTCTCACAGTTTATCGGAAAGAAACATTTGTCTAAGTATTTATATACTCTGCTAACTTGCTTCTGCTTTAATTATTCTTCTAAGAAGATGAGATGAATCAAAGTTTGCTTGACAAATTTTTGGCAGACATCTACTCAATTAGCTAAAAGAATCTGCAAAGAAAGACTATTCTCTTTAAGAATAAACTTCTTAAGTAGTCCTCCTATATCTAGGAAATATATACCTTTAATGACTTTCTTCTCTTGGTGTTTGATCGTTTCAGAGGATAGCTGTTTTTTTTGCTTGAAAAGTTAGATTATTAATTATAAATCAAGGATAGTTAGTAAAGACACAATACCAAAAGTAAGATTTTCTCTTAATTAGATTTTTAATTTCCTCACGCTTACCAACACATTAATGCCTTTTAATTGAAATTTTCTCTTCTTTTAATCTTCAAACATCGAAATTTTTTCTTTACTTAGCTTATGAAAATGGACAACTAGTTAGATTTCTTAAATTTCTATAAATCTATGCTTAAAAAATTCTAATTTGCAATATTCTCAAATTTCCTTGTAAAATACTTACCAGTTAGTACTAATTAATAAGAATTTTCTTTCTTAGATCAATTTTATGATGCTTAGTTTTTTTGTTTAATTTTAGCTCCTTTTATCTTAGTAATCTTAGATATTTCAAAGTAACTATTTTATCAATTTTTTTCAATCTCAAGTCTTGGATCCTGCCAAGTATTTTTTAATTCTAGCTTTAACTATTTTTCTATTTATATTCAATAAAAGGATTGAGATAATTAATTTCTGCTATACTGGGTAAAATCTTTATTTCCTTAAAAAGACTGAATCTAAACCGCCTATCTCAAAAAAGCTTTTAAAATACCCGGAGGAGCATAAAGCTCTAGAATAATGAGAGGGTTACTTAAGTCTTAAATGCAAAGTTAATCTTTAAGTTATAAATTGTTTCTTAGCACTCTTACTGAGGTTACTATACACTGTCTTACTAAATAACTTCATCTCTTTATCTTAATCTTATTTTGATTTTATGGGATAGAAGCTTCTAAAAGTCTAGTAAAGTATCATTACGCATTAGCTTAGCTGATTAATAATTAAAGTAACTCTATGCTTTTTTTTATATAATTTCCCTCAATCTTAAGATATTTTTATTTATAAAGTGAAAGTTAAATTAAAGCATAAATAATGGATTTTAATAACTTACATAAATAGTAATAAGATAAAATTAATCTTTGCTTAAAATAGTTATTAAATACTTGCTTAACCTTTTATTTCAGCTTTTAAAGTTAATCAGTCAATTATTGATGTGACTACTAATAATCATAGTACAATTAAAATAAAACAAGGTTTCATTTTAAGTAGTTTCTTTTGCTATTATTTCTAAATGATTTCCCTTAGTAGTTCAGCTTCATTAGTCTAATTCTTATATAGTTCTTATTGCATCTTGAAACTCTAAAGTTAGTATCTAATATTAATTATTTAGCTCTTCTTTCGTTTGTTTTTTATGTCTTTACATTATTATTAGCTTGCAAAATGATCTCATAGATATGCTTTAAAGATTATCTTTATTATTACTAATTTAGTCATTTTATCTTAAAATCAGTCTAAAGAGTTTTGTTTATACAACCTTATTGCAGGCTTATTTATAAAAGATTTATATTGTTTCATATTAAATGACAAGAAGTTAGCAAGCAGCCTATATATATTTTACAATTCTTTTAAATTTATTAGTTATTCAAAATTTTCAGGTCCTTAAGAAATGAACTCAAAAGGAGCTTTCTAATTTAACAAATATAACTTAAATTAATTATTTTAAATTTATTGCAAATAGTCTTGGTATAATGAAATAAAATTACGATCTAAAGGTTAAAAATAATTTAGTTGGAGCTAAAATATTGAAAACATTAGCATCATGTTCTTTTAATTGATTTATGTTTTTTTTAGAACACTCTACTTCTTAATAAATGAAATCATTCTCATAGCAACTTTTATTTTTTTGATTTTATTAGGTAAAAAGTTAATTCTAATTTTATTTTTTCTCTTCTCTTCTCTTTTTATATTATATTTAATGTTTATTTAATTAGCGCCCTTAAGAATCGAAGTTAGCAAAAATTTTGAACTTCAATTATTAACAAAAAAGAGATAAAATCAATTTATTTTTAAAGAATTATTTCTTTATATTTAGCTTATTAATTATTTAATTAACTAAATAAAAGTCAAATGTTAAGAATATTCAATTTTTTTTTAAATAATAAAGGTTATAATTCCATGACTGTTGTAAATTTCCTAAGCATATCAATATATTTTTTTAAAGAGTTTTAAGAAAACATGATTAAAAGATCTATTTTAATATAGTCAAATTATTTTTAGGTAAATTAGATTAAAGTTAATTATTTAACTTCAATTTTATGATCTTATTAACTTAATTTTTTTTAAGTGAATTTTTTTGTAAATTCTTTCTTTATTTTACGTATATCTATGAAACATTTTTATGTTTTTAAAATCTATAATAATAGTTGCTTTGATTTTAATATCTCTTATTTTTTATCTTTTAATTAGCTTATTTAAACTTGTAATGTAAATATTCAAGCTTTTAATTCATAAGCTTTATTATTCACTCTGGAGGTATAATTAAGTTATAATATGTATGAAGAATTCTAAACAATTAATTATTATAAATTAATTAGTGTTAGTTGTATAATTATTCCTATTAAATTTAATAAGATCTCAAACATATCTCAAGAAATACTAACCTTTTATTTATTATTTGATATTTGTTAAAGACAAAGAGGTTGTCAATTTTAGTCTTAGATGAGCTTTTAAATTTTTTAGGTTTTTATTCATTCTATTTTTCATATAGTAATTTTTAAATTTTTATATAGAGTTAAGTTTGAAAAAAAACAATTTAATATTTATGCAAGTGATCTTTGATTTTATTAGACTTTATTTATTTGAAGTTAATAATTTTTTTACTGAAAGTATGTCTTCTTTATAATACACCAATTTTTAGCATTTTATTCTTTTAGTTATTAATAATTATCTATAATTGGTTATAAGAATATTATTAATTTTTTATTAATTTTTACATTCTCTTTTCTAAATAATAGAGTATCTAATTAATACTTTTTATACATTTTGCATTTAATTTTTTTTAATTATCTTTTTATTAATTAGTATAAGAGTTATATCAATTTAAGTTAGATTTTTAATGGTTTAGAATTATATACTTTTAAGAGCTTTATTAATTTATCTATTTTGCTATTATTAGTTCTTTTGGTAAATTTTATTAATAGAATTTAATTAAAAATTTACTTTTTTTTTGAAATTAAGTTTTTCTAAATTAGTTCAAGATAAATTAAATCTAATTATTTTCTGGAGTTATGATTTTATTTACTATTTATAAAATTTTACTTTTAGGAAGTCTATCTAATAATTATGATAAATATTAGATAAACTTTAAATTATAGCTATACAAATGTTTTAGTAATTATCTTCAATTTTTAAATATTTTAATACTTATACAATTCCTTTCTGTAATTTTGTTTTTAATTTAATTTAGTTGCAGAATTTAAGGAAATTCTATTTGTTTATTTCTTTAATTAATTTTGTTCTTAGCAATATGAATTAGTTATTTTATAATTAGCTAATTCTTACAAGTCAATTTTCATGAGTTTTTCTTTTTATTTATAGAAGTTTATTAATTTATATGAGTTTATGATTTTAATCTTTATTTTTAAATTGATTTCAAATTTTTTTTTTAATGTTGTGATTTTTTTATCATAATGAATATCTTAATTATTTCAGGTTGTATAGTTAGCATTGATTAAAAGTTAGGATAAATTTTGTTTTTTTAAGTTTAAGTTTTTTCATAAAGATCCTGCATATTTATTTACCTCAAGTTTATCCTCATTTTATTTTAATTATTATTTATTGTAACTAACGCAAAAAAATATTATTCATTTCTGCTATTTTTTTTAATATTTAAGAAATTATTTTACGTAAAATTATAAAAAAATGGTTTCGGCAATAGATTAGGATTACATAATTAAAGGATCTGTAATTCAAAAATTCGAAGAAATAGCCAAAGGAGGTTACGGAGTAATTTACAAAGGTCTAATGCAAGGAAGAATAGAGGTAGCTATTAAAGAGCTATATAATCAAAATTTAACTCCAAAAGCTAGATAAGAGTTTGAAAATGAAACTGCGTTAATGTGCAAAATGAGGCATCCAAATGTAATTACAGTTTATGGTTACTGCTAGTCTCCATTGAGTTTAGTAATGAAGTTCATGCCTCGATGTTTATTGCACATAATTCATAGTAACTAAGAAATGCCTTGGGATTTACGATATAACATAAGTTTAGACATTGTCTAAGGTTTATAATATATCCACGAAAAAAATATTATTCATAGAGACTTAAAGAGTTTGAATATTTTATTGAATAATAATTATAAAGCCAAAATTACTGACTTTGGTTTGTCAAGAATTAGAACAGAGTCCAAATCAATCTTAACCAAGTCAGAAGAAGGAACGGTTCGTTGGATGGCGCCTGAGATAATGAGTTCCAGACCAAAATATAGTGTCTTGTCTGACATTTTCGCTTTGGGAGTCACGTTCTGGGAGATAGCAGCTCGTAAAGTACCTTTTGAAGATGCTAAGCCTGAATTTATAAGAGAAGACATCAGGGCAGGAGAACGTGAAGAAATACCAGAAGACTGTCCAATAGAATATCAGCAAATAATAAAAGGATGCTGGTAACAAATTCCAACTGAAAGAACTAACTTGCAGCAAATTTAAAATTAACTACTGAAACTAATAAAAGAATTTAAAACTTAATCCGCGTAACCAGATTTGCAAAATCTTAAACTAACATCACAGCAATAAAATTTAGCGCCTAAAGAAGAAAATAAAACAGCAATACAAGTGTAAAAAATATTCGAAATTTAATATGACAAAGCTCAAGGTAATTCTTAATTAATTTAGACTAAGTTTTTACTGGCCATGCGGACTCAGTTAGATCTATTGCGATCTCTCCGGACCAGAAATGGATAGTCTCTGCTAGTGTGGATTAAACGATCAAAGTCTGGGATTTCCAGACTGGAAGCTGTTTGAGGACTTGTACTGGCCATGCGGACTATGTTAGATCTATTGCGATCTCTCCGGACCAGAAATGGATAGTCTCTGGAAGTTTGGATTAAACGATCAAAGTCTGGGATTTCCAGACTGGAAGCTGTTTGAGGACTTGTACTGGCCATGCGGACTCAGTTTTATCTATTGCGATCTCTCCGGACCAGAAATGGATAGTCTCTGCTAGTAAGGATAAGACGATCAAAGTCTGGGATTTCCAGACTGGAAGCTGTTTGAGG